>VXBB01001698.1:0-48219 GCA_013399915.1 Illadopsis cleaveri
ATTATATATTATATTAAAAGAAAAGAAAACCAGAGAAAAAGGGAAGCTAAAAGCATCAGAGATATTTCTATACCTGAGAGAAATGTGACTAGCATGAAAAAAATAATTCTGAAGTATTTCAGAAACTGAGAAAGCTTCATGGTTAAATTTTTTTTGAAGAAGATAACATGGTTAGTGATGGAGAGGAGGTAAACACTTAGTAAATACTGGAATGAAAAAGGATAAAGTATTTTTCACTTGAGGATGACAAAGTACTTCCCAGTCTGATAGCAACTGTAAAGGAAGGTAAAGAACATCAATTACTGATAAGTACTTTAAACCTGGCAGGCCGTAGATTTTGTCCCAAACAATCCAAAAGACCTGTCTGAAGAAAATCCCTGGCACATTTTTGATGTCTCTTGGAAGAGCAGGAAGATTCCCATGAAACACAAGAGCACTGTGTTTAAAAAGGGCAGGCAGGATGACACAGGCAGCGCCAGGTCAGCGAGGCTGACCTCGGTCTTGGGTGAAAGAATGATTCACTTGCTGCAGGAGTCAACTAAGAGGGAAATAAAGAGAGGAGAGAGAATTCTTGTCATTCAGTGTGTTTAACAGGAAACAGGTTGTGTCAGACAAACCTGATTTCATTCTCAATGTAGGTTGCTGCAATTCTGCAGTTGTGATGCACAGTACAACGCTGTGGTAAAAAACAGTGCCACATGATGACAATAAAGTACATGTTAAAAGCACTAAGAATGGGATGAGTGCCTTTTTAAAAATCCATCAGTGGGGAATCACAATTGGCCTGATAGCATTTTAGGGGATTCCCCCATGACCAAAGCTTTTCAGTGTTTTTATTTTAAATAATTTTTTAACATATGTTAAAATGAAAACAAAGCAAATGCAGCCACCTTGTATCACCAGTGAAGGCTAACAGAATAAAATGAAGGTCATTTGCACTGAAAAACTCTAGGGCAAGGGTTAATTGTGGTCCATTTGACCCATTAAAATATGATTCTGCAGTAGGCTGAGGTGCAAACCTCAGTTGCCTGTAATATGGAAAGCAGGGAAGGGAAAGAGAAAAAATGGCTGGGACATGAACCCCACTCATGATCCTCTCAGAGCCAGCCCTCCCAGGAATCAGAGCCATTGGCAGAACCCCTAGAGAGGTCTAACATCCTACCTTAAGGCTCAGTAGTCCTTGCAGGGTGGATACTAATATTGTGCCAGTAAAAACATCCATTGTTTTATGTGCAACTCAATTACCAGCTTCATCTACCAGCTTATTATGCCTTCAGCAGTCTCCTCCCGTGCTCACTTTGCCAGTTTCCACTGGATTCAGAATGCTTTAGTTGCTCTGAAGTAGCAGAGTAAATGCACTTTATCCTAAGGGATCTATTCTGCCTTTCACCTACTAGAGCAAAAGAAAGGCAAAGCCAAAGCAACTAAAAACCATCAATGTTCTCCAAATAATGATGATGATAATAATAATAATAACAGCAACACATTTTTAGTGCTTTCTATTATTTTCTAAGTTAGCTAGATACCATTTTCCTTATTCCAGGAGGTATTTGAGTAGAAACTCCGAAGCAAATTTATTTTCTACTTCAACTTTTATTACCTGCAGTCTCTTTCTGAATGTAGTTCCTGGCCACCCCTTCTTTCTTCTTTGCAAGTGCTCCATTCATATTTTGCATTGAAGTTATGTGGCAAACTGAAAAAAAAAAAAAAAAAAGGTCTGTGCATTGAAAGTTATAATGCAAATCGTTTGTTATTTGATTATGTGTGATAAGCCAGGTCCTCAGCTGATAGAAATTAGCACTCGAGCTGTGTCATTTACATGAATTGAAGGATGGACCCATCAATGAAAATTAAAAGGCAGTGCTGCTTGTTTTATATTAATGATCAACTAGCTTTGGTTTTCTCTTAAAATAATCATTACCTAACACATTATTTTGTTTCCTCTAAATGAGAAAATACAATAGAAGAAGAAATCTGGTAGCTGGTAGCAGAGCTACTAACACAGATATAAAACCCAAGGTTTGTTGACTGAGTATCTTTACATTCACTGATTAATCTTCCCTTCTCATCTCCCTGCATAAATACAGGATGGCTGAATGACCTAGGTAATGGGAAATACATTTCATATTCTCTCATAAAAACTGTGAAAAACATATTTCTTTCTGCATAAACCAAAAGCCTGGATTTTATTGAAAACAGAGAAAAAGAATGGCTGCCTTCCTCCTTATGGCAAAAGGCATTTTAGACATTAATCTTCAAGCTACAGAGACATCCATGCAATGGATGCACCAGTGAATTTTCCAGGTGTCTTCCTGCCTGTGCAGTCAATTGTCACACACAAACAATAATCAGCTGAGGCATATATTGCTCCCAGCCCTGTATTCTCAAAAAACAACAATGAAGGAAAAAACTTCACAGCTTCTCCATGCCCACTTGTCTCACACCTTTGATATTTGATCTTCGCTTCGTATCTGTGGACTCTAATTTTACGGAAATATGGGAGTTTCATTGGAAAATTAGAGGAGAATAACTGGAATAATTACCTCTTATGTGTTACAAACAGATCTCAGGGCTCTAACTTACTAAGCACAAACGTAGAATTTCACAAAAGCAGATAAAAGATGAGCTCTTTCATGGCCTTTCTTGCTGTGGGAGCCACCTACCAAGCTTTGTGTGTCAAAACTCAAGACTTTTCTATTGAGGCTATTTCGTGAGGCCAAAATATGGAGACAGAATTTCCTGCCCAGGATTAGGACACTGTCTAAGAGAAAAGTGGCCTTTAACTCAGTGAATTCCCATCCAGCAGCTCTTCATTATGAACTGTGGGAACAACCACCAGTGCAGGAGGGCAGGAGCAGGGACCTGTGTCCTCTTGAGAGCCGACAATGCAGGACTCACTGTCATCATTAGCACGCTTTCCCCTGTCTTATCCAGTCCAGAAAATTCATCAGGCTTTTCTGCAAAGCAGAATGGCTTCAACAGAAGGGATTAAAACTGCTCCCTGCCACAGGTGTGGTTTGGTGGTTAGGGGATCCTCAGGGCACTCGGGCCACATGGGCCCAAAACCTGGCGAAGGGAACAGGGAACGGCCTATCCCTGTTCTGGGGTTGTGAGCACGGCATGAAAGAGTTTGGCAGTGCTTTCTTGGCTATACTTTAAAAGCAAGGAATGATCTCCACAGTAGTTTCCAAGAAAATGACATAAGTACCTTATTCCCGGAAAGGTTTCAGGGAAATACCTCGCTGCAGCTCCCAGTCAAGCACTTAAACGCAGGAGAAGGAGCTGCAGAGTTGAAGTCATTTCCAACTGACCAGCAAAGGAGTTCTCTCTGCTCAGGGAATTCTCACCACCATGAGGCCCAGGCTGAGGCAGCTCACCTTCCTCACTCGTTTTACAAGGAGCAGGGATGCCTAATTCAAAGTTCTGGATTACAGGCTCAAAATTAGATGCGTAAAACCTGCCTGAAAACAGAATCAAATAAACCAGCAAGCTCCAAAAATCTGAAAGACCTGGCTCTGAGGAGGAAGACACCCAGATACAAAGGGACCAAACAAGGGGCTATGTCCAGGAAATGCACCAGCAAAAGTGTAACTGAGTGCACAATTTGAGATGAGCAAAGGGTGCTGGGTTTTGGAGAGCTCAGAAATGCAGTGAGCACAGGCAGAAGTGTCAGAGCAAGTCTACACTCCGTTCCCATGGGGCATATTATCACCATCTGGGAGATGATTGATATTTATTTGTCTAGCTTATGCACACACACACAGGCACTGCATTTTAGATGGAGTCTCTCAAGTTAAATAGCAAAAGGAACAATAAGACAACCTGCTGACAACTCCAGCTCAGACTAAAAGAATCAGCCAGGAATCTCACAGCTTAGAAGTAACTCAAAACAGTTATTGCCCCCATACATTTTCACTTCAGTGATAAAATGGTGTGTTTCTCTGTTTATAAACCACTTAACTTGGTAGGGATTCTTTCATTCTGAAGATTCAGAGTTCATCAGGCAAATAGAAAGGCTCCATACATTATCTGGAAAAAGCAAGGGTCAGACTGAGCCCCTGTTTTGAACTTCATGTTTTTTGTCCCACTTAAACCAAATGAGTTTGTCCCACAAAATTTTGCAGCAGCTGTGAGGTTCTGTACTTAGTTTATACAAGCTTTGCTGAGTTTACTCTTGGAGACTGCTGAGTGGTTAGGGGATACTGCACACTAAACCCTTGCCTCTTTAGGGAAAAAATGTATTAAGCTGTCATTTTTGTGTGCATAAATAGGAAATGTTGAATCAACTTCTGACTTTCTAGACATGTCATTTGTTTTTCAGCTGTCCATTCTCTTTTTTTTTTTTTTTCCCCTTTTTTGAGGTTAAAGAATTTGCTTGGGAACTTTGGACATTTGCAGGAAGCCACTGAAATGCCATTCTGCCCATTTACTTGGGAGCAAATACAGATGGCACCCACATGTAAAGAAACTGGGAGACACAAAGTTTTGTGGGAACCTACTCCTCCTCTGCTTGGCGAAAGCATGCAAAATGTTACTCATCAGAACTTGAACCAGAATTATTATATAAAATTATGTCTCTTGCCTTTTAAGTTCTGCTTCCAAAAGTCACAAAACAAGAAACGATAATATCATGTTTTCTAATGCCTTGCTCATGATTATTTCCACAGCTGCCTTTAGACCTGTCTCAATCCTGAATTCCAGATGCTGACCAGGAGAGACATGCTGGAAAGTACCTGGAGTTCTCTAAGAAATCCTAGTCCATCTCCACTAGTAAATACCACTTTTAGACAGCAAATTACCCTCCAGCAGCTCCAGCATCCGACAGAGATGGTGGGATGGGTTCTCTGCTGCCAACCACACTGAGGAGTCTTTTAAAGTCCCACAAACATCTACCAAAATCCCACAATCACAATCAGACACAGAGCTCTGTGCATCTCCCTGGTGTGCTGCAGATGACTAAGCAGGGCACGAGGCAAGGCAGAGCTGTCTCGGTGGGCAAAATATTCCCTTCCCTGCTGCTGGAACTGCAGCTTTTTTCAGCTGAGCTGCACTTGAATAAAGCCAGGCCAATGCAGTGGTGAGGCTGATACTTCTGCTGTGCTTTGTATCTGTGATTACAGCCTAGAAGATCTGCTTCAAGTAAGGAAGATGTTTCGATTACATATGTCAGCACAGGAAACTTTTTTTTTTTTCTTTTTTTTCACAGGGGTGGCAATTATTTCGTTCTTGGAGGTTGCTGCTGTGCACCTACCCAAAGGAATATATAACATTTAAATATCAGCAGTGACTCACAGACCACTAACAACTGCAGAATCCCAGATGATGAAAAGTTGGAAACATGTATTTTTACAGATCCTTTTTGTGGCTGGTATCCTTAATAATGCCAAATGATTTACCAGTGCCTCTTAAGAGTAAAACAGTAAAGACTCTCATCTGTTAGAGGGTTGATCCAGCTTGTTCTCAACCCTTTTGAGTCAGTTTACTATCATCTGGGACTAGCTCTCCACCTAGTTGTTCTTCTTTTCCCCCTTTTTTTTTTCTCTTGTTTTGGGAAAACACCACAAAAAAAGGTCATAACTGGAATAGGGCCTAGGTGCTTGTTGATTTTTTTTTTAATGGGAATAGATCTTTCAAGAATGGTTATGTCTTGAGCAAAGCAAAGGCTACAGACACTTTCTTCTTTTCCTAGCTTGATTTTTTTCCCCTAAAATTTTAACAGAAAAAAACTGGGAAAAATAGGAAACCTGTATGTAGAAGATTTAAACTAACTCTAGCCTTTCTTGCCCAATCGTTCACCTTCCACTTTTGTTTTCACAAGGCCATACAATTTTTGTTTTCCCAATGTACAAAACAAGCAACTTTGCCAAATTCCACCAGGTAGCTCCTTTTGTGGCATGATTGATCCCCAACAGGGCTTCATTTCAGCCTTGGAAAATGGCAAGTCACTTTCTCCACCATCACCGGCCTCTGCCAGGTAGGATTTTGGCCTGAACTTTCTTCCCACCACCATCAGCAGGTTATTTTTTCCTGAGACAAACTGCCCCAGCAGTTTAACCCAATCTCACCAATGTCCGCAAAGTTTGGATTATTTTTCAGAGGAGCAGATCTAGGTTAGAAAGCAGGTAAAGGAGAATGAAGAGATGAAAGGGTTGGGTAGGGAAGGCAAATGGTTGGATGTAAAAGAATTTTGTGCAGGCTTTCTCCCAGCAGTGAGAAGAAATGGGAGATGAGTCTGGTCAACAGACTTTTGCACCAAAAAAAAAAAAAGCAATTTACACAGACTAAGTTTATTGAATTCTTCAATAATAGTTTGGAACAGCACATGTGAGGAATAACTGAATAACCATGTCTTCCTTAAAAAATTTCAGCCTGTTCATTCCTCTGTTTGTTATCTCTGAATTCTCATCAGCCCCATCCTTTCTTCACATCTGCCATTTCAAAGTTATAATGGGTTCAAACTAATGTCCTGCCCTGCTAGACTGCTAAATATCCAACTGCAGCAAGCAAAGGTTTCTCTGCCTGAGACTGAAAACCAAGGCAGGTACATGGATGTCTCAGCCACAGCTCTGGTTCACAGCCAGCCAGCTGTTTCAACTGACAGAGAATCAAGCCATCATTTCCCAAACCACAAACATACTACATCTTATTCAGAGTGAAATAAGAGACCTGTTTCCTTTTGACAGTTTGGGCAACAGGTGGGGAAAATTACAGTGTCACACTCGGCGTTTTCTTTTGGGCTGTTACACAGTGTCTGTGCTCTTGCAGCTTTTGTGAGCTATCAACATATAATCCATTAACCATGAAGAACACAAGCTTTACCTGCAAAATCAGAAGGATTGACTCTCGTTGTGTGAAGCAATTGCATGTGCTATCTCAGTGACAATTCCAGATTTTACCCACTTTCCATTTTCCAGTTCCTGGGGCGCTTTGGAGATGAAAAACTGAAAACCACTGCAGAGTCTAAATGATGGAGAATATCATGGCCTGGCCTTAGAGCAGGTAGGCAGCAAACTGCACCCTGCTGACAGAAGAATATCCATGTGCAACTGGCAGGAATGTCTGTCTTGTTCCAAAGTTTACTTACTTTCTGTTAAAAAAAAAAAAAAAAGAAAAAGAAAAAAAAATAATGTATTTATCTCAAAAATCTGCAGCTTGAAGAAAACACCAGAAACCAAAAAACTTCCTTGATATGGGCCAGACAATACAGAGTGAGAATCTAGCCAACGAAATTATTCACTTAATCAAATATTTGCTCATTATTAAACTGATGCTGTCTCACTGCTACTGCACCAGTTCCTTCTGTTCTCATCAAAATCTCACAGTGTATTTCCACAAGAAAAAATAAAGCATGCAAGTACAGTGCAGTGCAAAACATCACTGCTGCAGCCAAAACAACCTTTAATTTCAAGATCTGATTCTTTCTTCCTACAGCACGGATTTTGCTCATCTTCCCAGCGCTCCGCCTGTGCCCCTTTTCCCTGCCTGCTCCGAGCCTCAATCCTCACCCTTAATTGCCTGGTGCTAAAAAGCCCACTCAGTGCCTTGCAGAAGGTGTGTTTGGTAGGCTGCCAGGTCAGCTCTTTACACTGCAGAGACCTTGGGGTTGGGGCCGTATCTCCGTTTATGTTTGTGAATAATCCAACACATGTACAGCACTCCAGGTCTGATCCCGTATATCATAACATCACTGATGTGGGACCAGATGCTATATGAACAAATGGGAATCTGTTGCATTCATGTAGTGCCTTTTTTTTTTAATTTTTTTTTTTTTTTTTTTTTTTAATTCCAAGGAACTCAAAGCACTTTACAATCTTTAAGCCTCACCACATGGCTGTGGGGTACAGCAGGGTAAGTAGGCCCGTAGCATTCTTTACAGAGCCAAGTGCATTTATTCAAATGTAGCTGAATAATAATAACGCAACCATGACCTCCCATGACACTTACGTTCCTGGGGAACAATGAAACTGTCAGCCACGAGGGTGAGACTCATGAGCCTGGGTGACAAAACTTTTTTCGGCAGCTGGCCCACGGCTGCAGGCCTCACTTCCGCAATAGATTAGGATGACCACGAGCTCCGCCGCCTCCCCTGCAAAAAAAAAATGCAAAACTTTGCTTATTCACACTCGTTTTTCCACCCCGTCAACAAATACCAAAACAACCTCGGTGGAAAACAAGAACCCTTCTACAGGGTTTTTTGTGAGTCATGCTACAGATTCTAATGGGCAATTGCTTCTCCGCTAATAGGTCTGCGTGCCTCAGGAGCGATTCCATCTCAATAATTTAATTTTTTAATGGCTTCTGGAGATCACTGATTGATTTTAATGAAGCATGATTATATCCTTAAATTTGCTTTCGCAGAATTACTTTTGCAGGGGTGAAGTGGTGACGAAGAAAGAAATTAACCTTAATTTCATTAAAATAGCATTTTTTACACTGTTATGAACCTGTGTATACCGAAAAGTATTACACTTTTTTTCCAATTCAGTAGTTTGTTTGCAATCCAATAATGAAAGTAGAAGAGACATTTAACAAAGGCCATTCTCTTCAGAGAAATGAAAACAAATGAAAACCAATCTGGCAGGAAATATTTGGAAGACCCCAGACTCCTCCTCTGGGAGTAGTATGAACTTTGGAAATCTAGGAGTCAGAGGCACCATTATCTATGCGAAAAAAAAAAAAATCAAAAAAAATCTATGCACTATTGATTAACCTTGGCACTTCAGACAACAGTGTCACCTCATGCATTGGAATGGCATGCCACCACGTGACAAACTTCAAACTGGCCATTTCTCAGAGACGGCTGCTAAAATAAAAATTTAATGTACCAATGCCTGCGCAATGTGCAGCGCTTTCTTTTCCAACCGGTTTACTGTCTTCCAGAAACAACCCAGAGTGTTAAACTGAGCAGAAAGCGTTACTTTGAATCACACAAACCTCTTTGTCACCCACTCTGGTTTTGCTGAGATACCATTTTTCCCCCCTTATTTCTCAGCCTCCTTCCTCTTTAGCAGGCGCTCCTCCATCCCCTTGTGTTCCCCCTGTGCACAGAGTGAGGCTGGAGTTGCCACAGTCTCCTTAATGTCTAATCCTTTAACACTGGGAGAGCATTGTATTGCAGCCCTAATGCAAGGATGAATTCTGGAATGTGGAGCCTGGAGAGAGGCTTATAGAATAAGAAAGAAAGAAAAAGGGAAGAGGAAAAAGGAATTGAGAAGAGAAAGAAGTCAAAACCACACATGGGACAGAAGGAAAAAAAGGGGATTAGGTGACAATATCCGACTGCACTGAAGGGTCAGGAGAATTAAGCTTCAGAGCAGCTTGCTCAATGTGTGCTGGGATAAAAAGAGTCTGATATGAATGGAGGTGGTTCAAGTGCAGGCACATTGTGGAATGCAATAGGAGTCTGCTAGGGAACATTTAAGAGAGTTGTGCACCACTTTCATGTAGCAAATAATATATATTGTTTGCTGGGCAAAGATCTGAGCCTCCCTGTCACTTTTACAAGGTTGTTACAGAGGAACGAGAAATACAAGAATGGAATGAAATGGAACAGCATTACACTAAATGAAATGATAAATCAAATAATCTGAGCATGTGCTCCTAAGATTTATTATCGCATATGATGTTTATATTGAATATAAAGTTAAAGCAATGGATCCCTGTCCAAAGAAAATCAGGGCATTTGGCATCAATGGAGTTAGATCTGCTTTTAAAAAATACTTCAGAGCCTGATTTTTAATACCTAGTTGTACTGCATGTGCAACTGAGTGCATAATCTTTTCATCAGGCCAGCTTTGTGATCTTTCTAATCAATGTGGGTGCCACATCTTGAAGGACACTGACTCATTATGATTTTCATATATGCTGGGAGTGCTTCTACACAGCTCAAGAGTTTAACTGAAAAAATTACAGATACTTTAAATTCCCATGCAGTTTATTTTCAATTTCCTATTCACTCCTCACAGACAAAAAAACTTGCAGACGGCCTCAAAGTGACAGTATGGTTGCTTTATGAAAACCAGCCCTCTCATCTTCTTACAAGACAGGCACTGGGAGTTAACATAGCTGGAATCTGAGAAAATGCCCTCTGTTGTTCTGACACACTTTTTTTGCCCCAACATGGCTTCTAATATGAGATAAAATAACAGCCTCGTCTCAATCTGGCATGACTACCCGTCTATGAAGCAGAGAGAAAACTGAGAAACATGAGAGATGGAAGAAACAAGTCATGAATAATAAAAGAAAGTGATTTTTAACTATGTAAAGAGAATTCATTCAAGTCAACCATCTGGCACAGGGCACATCCTGCAGAGAGAGCAGCCATGGAAAAATTACAAAGTCAGTTCAGTTAATATTTCCCAAGAAGACACCACAGGAGACAAAGCTAGAGTAGAGTGCCACATCCAAGTGACTGATACTAAAACTCTTTTGATATTGGCTATGAAACACACCAATACCCAGAGTTTGGTTCAGGCAGATCCAAAGAACTCAGGTATTTATAAAAATACCCCAAAATACCATTTGTTCATTTGTAATACTATTGCTGTTCCTCTGCTGCAGAGACCTTTGGTAAAAACTGAAGGTGGCCGTGTATGTGACTTACATGCACTTTGCTTTGTTTTTAAAACAGAACAGAAAACATAACTCACTGCAAAAAAACCACCAGCCCAACGAAACAAAACCAAGCAGAACAAAACAAAACAAAAGAAAACCCAACCCCAAAACACTCCACTCCTACACAAAAACTTGCTTGGGTTGGAGTGAGAAGGACACGTTTCCTTCCTCCTCCCCAGTGGTAACACCTATGACCTGACCCAGGACTTGACCTGGAAGCTGAGAAAGGAAGAAAAAAGACAGGGCTTTCAGGGTTCACAACAGCATCTTTAGGAAGGTGTGTGCCTGTACGTGGGCATTATGGAAGTACAGTGTCATTTATTCCCTGGGGACACAGATGTGAAAGCACTGCTGATGTATATTTTCAGCTAATACTTTCCTCTGACAGAGGACAGAAGAATTGTTTCCAGTGAATTCAGCAGCAATATTTTTATTGACTTCAGTGAACTGGAACTTTACTCCAAGGTTCTAAATATATCACAAGAGTTCACAGCCATATCAGCAATTCCTCCCCCACCATCCATATCCTTAAAAATACATATATGTCATTTATTTCCTGCATCCTCTGAGTTATCTGGTTTTGTTGTTTGTCCCTTTTCAGCCCAAGCCAGCTGAGAGCCAGGTCCCAGAGCCTCGAAATCAAAACAACAGCAACACATTAAAGAGTCTGCTGTCTGCAGGGTATGTCTGACTAAGCTGGGAGTGATGTAGGAGCTGGAGAATCCACTGTCTCTTGCAAGCAGGCACCGTGGCTGGGCAAAGTCTCTGTGCTTCTGTGTAATGTGCTCCCCTGATCTGTGTGTGCACACAGGCACAAGCCATCCTGCCCAAACTGAGCCAAAACACTCATCTCAAATAATACAAAAAGCCCCAACAGAAACAAAGGCATCGTTTTGCATGTGGGTTTGTTGTTTTTTTTTTAAATTTTTCCTCACAAGATCCTCCTAAAAAGATAGATATCTTAGAGTTGGATTTTTCCATCACACATTCTTCTACCCACATCCCTTCTCCTGCATCTTTTTCCTTAATAACAAGTGGGGAGAAGAGAGGGAAGGAAAGAAAAAGGTCCTCTTTAAAGAAAAACAAACAAACAACCAAAACCAATAAAATTCAAGGGCAGTGTTACTCATACTCATTCAGAATCATGCTATAGGTAGAGGTTAGGAGAGAAGAACAGAAATCACTTGCTTTCCTACCTTTGGGCTTCCTAGATTGGCCTAGCACAAAATGGTAGGCTTCAAAGCTCATGTGGAAGAGGAAATGTGCCTCCAAAAGTCCCAGAAGATTCTTCCTCAGAGGGGGTCAGCAGAGATGGACCAAGACATGAGGAGACCATGAAGGGATGCAAGAGGTGTAAATCAGTCTCTACAAGGGCAGGACCTCTAAAAGGAAATGTCTCTCCTCACCAGCCACCTGCTAGCAGGGTGCAGCTCCTTTCCACTCCGTGTTTCTGGTCTGTGTCTGGAACAAACAATCAAGCCTTAAATTAGGTTTAGCTGACTTGCCATTGAACTTGACCCGAATGAAACCTGTGAGAGTTCAAATGAAGTTCATCCAGAATTTTGCTCTCGTTTTTGGCAAATCACAATGCCAGCTGGAGCCAAAGGTTGTGGCTCCATGAGAAGACTAGTCTTACACTGCTCTTATCAGGAGGAAGACACTATTGGGATCTCAAGACACAGCTCATTATTAGCTACCTGAGCCCATTCTGCTGGTGAAAGGCTGCCTGGCCAGTCCAAATCAGTCTTGACAGTGTTCAGACTGTTATGTTCTAGTCTGAGCCAGAGAAAATCACATATAGCCCTTGTAAAATCATTTTCACCACAAAAGTTTCCCCTCAGCAGAAAAGGCATAATGTAAATTGCCATAACTTCAAATTATTTTGAGCTGCTACAAAACATAACCTGGTTTTGCATGGTCTTTCCTCACGTGAATCACAATAACCATCCCTCAGAATTAAGCTCATCTGAGAAATGGAAACATTGGAAAATAGAAGAGCTGATCAAAACCTGCCTGCTGTCAGGCAGAGGCAGGCAAGGATTATTTTTGGTGCAGAACTAGAACTGGCTGCTCTTGCCTCTCCTCAGTGCTGAGCGGATGCTTGCCCCTGCATTTTTCCGAGGCAGTTATCTGCAGTTCAGGCCTCTGAATCACAGCTGGTGAGGAAAGAAGGCAGCTCAGTGGTGCTCAGGCAGTTTGTGGTGCAACTACCAGCAAGCTGATCACATGTATTTCCTCTGCAGCGGGACCTGCCTCTTCCTGTGACCATACTCAGGGTCTGGAGGGGTTTTTGGGTGCATGAAAGTGAGTGCAACGTGCACTCTCAGTGCTTCAGGTGAAATGAGGGCTATCATTTGAGAAGGGAACAGTGTCATCTTGACAGCTGAGTGTTAAGCCTCACCTTGAAAATGATTCAGAGGTAGAAAAAGAATCTATTTCCCTGAAAATTCAGAGGATGAAATTTAGGATGGAGCTCTAACTGCATACCTATCCCATTCCTATCGGTTCCCAAATGCCCCACAGGTATTCCAGCCACTGGCAATGGTACCTGTGAGAACCACAGGTCTGCGCTCCCTCCCCAAACAGCCCCTGCCCAAGGGAATGCCTGGATTCAGACCAGCTATTGTTCTCCTCACATTCAGCACCACTGCTGAAGCATGAAGGGAACTCCCACCCTCGTCCTCCCCTCCTCAGCCCCCTTTCCCTCCCCCTTGCCCCACACACGGAGACGTGAGAAAGGAAGGGGATCAAACGAGAGCGGTGAGAAATGGGGATTCTTCCTCCCGCTTTGCACTGCCACCTATCTCCCGTCACAGCACCAGCTTCGCAGGGCTCCCCACCTGAGAACTGCTGGTCACCTGTCTCAGCCTCTTATCTCTGCACATTTTTCCACCTTTGAGCATCCCAGGGTTAGACAAACCAAAGATGAAAGCTATGGTTCCTATGTAATCTTGTGAATACCAAGGGCAGCACCTCCTTCAGGGTACAGCACCTTTTCCACAGGTGTTAACTGGACTTGAACCTTTCAAACCTCTGACCAAAAATTAATCTGAAGATCAAGAGCCACTATCACAGGGCAGGAAAAAAGGAGTAATATTTGCAATCGATAAATGTGAAATTCCCAAAGAACAGAGTTAGGGTTTAGGATTAGGGTTAGGAGTTAGGGTTTTAAGGATACCAGGTATCCTTAAAAAAAAATACAGTTCCTGGTATTTTAAGGATCTTAAAAACTGTACTGCATTTTGGAAAGCACTGGCCCAATCAGTAGTTTGTTAGAGTAACACAGTTGGTGAAGCATTCCTCACTTCATTGGAGTGCATCACCACATGACAACTGCACTGACAGTAGAACAATTCAAATAAAAGTGATTTAGAGGGAGAATCCTAATCTTATGTGCTACGGGGTGTCATGCAGACAGCCTTCAAAGGTAGCATACATCAGTTATTTTCCCGGAGCCTGGCTTTCCTATAGGCTTCATAATTCCTTCACCAACTGCTTTGTGGTAATGGTATAAAGAAGAGAAGGCAGAAAGTTGTGTTAGACAAGCAAAAACTGGGGGAAGTCAGTGTCTTTTAAACAATAGAATCAATCAATGGGACATTTAGACAAGATAAAAGAAAGGAACTTTGTACCAGAAGGGTGGTCAGACAATCATAGCAGGAACCCAGAAAGGCTGGCAACTCTCCACCCTTGGAGAGGTTAAAAACTCCAGAAGCCCCTGAGCATCTTGCTGTGACCGGACCTGCTCTGAGCAGGAGGTGGGATAAGACAACCAGAAGTGTTTTCCCACAGCCTCCTCTGCCCCTCTCAAACCCTGTCACTGAAGGTTTTCATTGGCCCTGGTGCACTGACTCCACGTGAAGTGTTGTTCCAGTTGCAAATGGTGGAGTAATGAATTAGTAATAAATTAATTAATGAATAATAATATGAACAATTAACTAATCTAGTTTGTTATCACACAAAATAAATAATTAATGCGTAATAAATTGTTGGAGAATTTGCAAATTACTAGTTGGCTTTTAACTCTTTCTTTTAACTTTTAACTCTTCTTCTAACTTTTTAACTCTCTTTTTTTTAACATCATCATAGGTGCTTGTCACCCTGCTACTCAGGTTTTGCACGTTCCTAGAATCTACTGAGGTACCTGTTCACAAAATTCAGTGTGAATGCTTTAGTCATATTTTATCTTTGTAGCAGAGCAGGGTTCGTTTGGGGCTTGCTGGGGTTTTCTTTCCGCAGCATAACCCAAAATGAACCTCAGATCAAAGCCATTCTCTCCCATTCTGAATGCTGTGCCCTCTGCTGCAGTCTCAGAGCCTTCCAGTGATAAATTACAGAATGTGATTAGCAACTGTCACGTGTTGTTTGTTTCCCATCATCTCCCCAGGGATAAACTCAGCCTAAGTGTTTCACTGGTGGGAGTTTATGCTGGGTTTTGTTTTGAAATACGTGAGAATGATCTGGAAAAGGAGCATTGCCAGGTCATTTTCATGCAGCACAAGATTGATCCTGAACCCTCTTTTCCACGTTGCTGTTTCACAGGGAGATCAGGAGATAAGATACACTCTATTTAATATAAAATTTGAGGAAAAACTGCCACGGTGAGGTTTCACTGGCAGCTCACACAGGAATCAAACCTATGATCCAATATGCCCAGAGGCATTGATACTGCAGTATGCTGAGGATCTTTTAACTGGTGTTACTTATCCTCACCTCTTGCTGGCCCAAGAGGTGTCAAGGCCACTGCAGAGGAAATCAGGAACTCCTGGGATCTGACTGACTGGGAGAACATTTTTGAGGAGTCAGGTGGACTTGGCTGCAAGATTTCCCCACGAATAAAAGACTTCCCCCTCCCAAAAAAAAGGTAACCCTGCAGAAAACATCGTGAGGAAAAACCTGCTAAATGCACTCGCTTTGCCCATCAGCACCATCCCAAAACAGCAAGCAGCTCTTGCTCTCTCTGGACAAGAGATGTGGTGAAAATGATGTGATGGCTTCTGTTCACAGACAATTCAAGTCAGCACCAGTTGTGTGTGCTCATTAAATCCAAGAAGAATCTTGGCAGAACAAACAAAAACATAAATCCAGGCGTTTTCAGCACAACTTTAATGTATATTTTTCTCAGTCTTGGCACATACCCCCTGTCACCTCCCCACCATCCTCTCTGTGTAGCCCCAAGGGCCATTAATCCAGTTTTGAAGACAGCAATTTCTTTCACAACCCAAACAACTGCCTCGACATGTCTAAATAAGTAGTGCTTTCATTTTTTTTTTTTTAAGAGAAATATTATATTCCACACTGGGTTAAATCTTTCATTCACATTACTTACATGAAATTTATCACTTATAAACCCCCAAAACCCAGGACTACAAAAGACTGGGAGCTCTCCTTGTTTCACAGGTGGGAAAAAAAAGAGCTGATGCTAAAGGATAGCCCTTTGATGTTAATGCAAAAAGTCCTGACAGAAAATAACCAGGGCTTGCATACCTGATTGTCTCAGGTGCTTCTGTGCAGTGTGACTGAAAGGAAAACTCTCCTGGCCCAGTTACTTCCTATAAAATGTTGGAAAATGTATGGTTAGTACAGTAAAATGTAGAGTTAGTTCCTATAAGATGTTGTTCCTATAAGATGTTGTTCCTATAAAATATATAAAATCTAGTCACAGTAATGTGAAAGTTGCTCTGCTCTACCGAGGTGAACCTGACCCATGAAATCTGTGGTGCTTTTATTGGCTTATGCAGAGCTTTCAGACTCCAGCCTGCCACTGCAAGGCAAAAAAAAGATAATTCAGGGCAGGGTCAGTGTCAGGCCCAAGGTCTCCTGAACTGTTTGAGGCATTGCCTAATGCAAATCTGTGAAATAAAATCAACAGGCCTGAGGGAAGCTTTACATCTTTACGTGAAACTCAGTTCCAAATGTAGAAATTCAGTTTCCAAGCTCATATTTAATCAAGCTGTGCACTCACCATTCCAGCAGCTTTTACAGCAGGTATCACTGCTGAGAAAATCTGGGTTAGGAGAGCAACTGAACATGATCTTTTGCCTGATACTCTCATCTCAGATATACATCCTCCTCTCTTCACCTCACCCAGCTCCCAGACTGCTTGGAAATGATGGGAAAAGATCCTGATGTAGAAAAACTGACTCTCTGATGTACAGCTTGGGATGAGAACCAAATTATTCAAAGTACTAATAGGATGAAAAGCCTACTGTCACAACACAAATATTAAACCTTCATCCTGTCATGATACAAAGATAAATTTAGAAGTGCATGAGGGACTCATTTGTCATGAGGTAGCAACAGTTTGAAACAAACTCAGAGTTTCTTTCTTCAATTGTATCAGAATTATTTTTTACCAGACAAGCGAGAAATCAGCATAATAATTTCATTCAGTATTTTGAGCTCCAAACTACAAACTTACCTTGAACTTGAGTAGATCTGGTTCCAAGCAATTTTTCTGACTTTTTAACAAATACTTTTTCTATAATTTAATTTTTCTACAGTTCTCTGCCTGGGTAACAAATTACATTTATACCCTAACAGGAATAGTTGATGCTCTGTCAAAGCAAATCAATCTTCCCTGTCTCTTTGGATACTAATGATGCCATCAATAAAAGCCCCCATCAGAAATGAGTGTTCTGCACAAAATGCTATACATAATGGTATGATCCCTCAGGATGCAGGGGCATGTCATTTTGAATTGATTCAATCTCTGGGAGCCCTGTACAGAGCTAACTTTTGAGTCTTTGGAGTCTCAAGCAAAACAAGATCATAGTGCCCCACACAGAGCCAGAAACAGAAGAGCTTGCACCTGCAGGAGCCTCTTCTTCACACTGCTGTTGGATGGGGCTGCTTGTTTCAGTGTTTCCTCCCCACAGCCCTGCCCTGAGGTGGCAGATCTTGGTTTGGGAGGTGAGCTGGGGATCAGCCCCGTCCCTCTCTCCTTGTGCTGCCAAAACCTGCAGAGCTGTGTTCTCCGTGCTCCCAAGGCTGAGACAACGTGTTCCACACACACCACGGGGCATCAGGGTTGGCATTTCATAAATCACTTAAATCCCACTAGACTCCCTGCATTTTTCAATGCTGATCACCAGGGAACAGAAGAGTTTGGGTTTCTGTGGATGCTTTTACACTTGAAGAAACCCAAAGTGCTTCAGCATGGGTTATTTCACATCCTGGCACATGTAGTTACTGAGGAGTTAAATAGAATGATCTGCAGAAATGCAGCACTAGTCAGTGACTCTCTTTTGACCTGAACTACATGTTGAAGCCTTAGCCAAAGATGTCCCACACAGGTAAAAGTCTAAGTAGAAACACAGACAGAAAAAACACATCCATGAAAGAAAAGAGAAGAAATGTCAGTTTGGAGAAGAAACAAACTCTGCAAGCCTCAAGGATTTGTTTGTTGGTTTGTTTGGGTTTTTTCCCTCCTTCTGGCCCAGAAATATTTCTTTCTTTGGTCTCTTGGTTTTTCAAGTAAAAGATGAAGCCATGCAGATTTCACAACATTTTCTACAAAAAATGTCAGTTAGTCAAAAACTTCATTATCCACTGAAAACCAACTCTGACCACCCTTTGCATGATCCCGGGGAATTCAAAGGAAGGTTTGGGCTCCTGGTACATATTTGCATTCCAGATGAGGCTGCATGAAAATACAAAAGAGAATGAGTGGGAAGAATCACTTTTATGATAAGCCAAGAGGGAAGAATATCTCCAAGTCATGCAGGGTCTCCAAAGTAAAAGACTAGGTTGAAGGTAGAGCCTCTGAAGGGCTCAAAGGCAGCAGTTGTGGGCAGGCTGGGGAGAGAGGCTTGTGCATATTATTGAGGGAACCAAGAAATTCAGTGCTCAAAGATGAAAGAGAGAGCACAGGCAGATAATAGTTTTCATTTCAAGAGACAGAGTACAGAGACAGGGGGAAAATATCAGTATTTTAGGTGTATTGTTTAATACCATCCTTAAATTCACTTTTTTCCCACAGTCAGAAACAGGAAAACAGGAGTACTTTACTGAGAAAGCACAGGAACCACTTGAAAATGCCAGAGCTATTGAGCACTGATGGAGGTATAACAGAGCATTCTTCTTGCAATTAATTTCTGATGAGAGACCAGTGTATGAAAAATATATGTAGTATGCATCCCCAAAGGAGAAGAAGAGAATGACTCCTCAATGCCTTTTCAATTCCAAAGAGACCCAGTGTAATATTACGAGAAATGTGCAAAATTTAAGAGAGGTTTCCCATCATTCCAGGATCCTAGTGGTAAACTGAGGTTCACAAGTGCAGTGAGTCTCTCTAACCTCCACCCAGCACAGCAGCAGGGCTGTGGATCAGACCACAGGCATCCTGACTCCCAGCCACTCCAGTGCATATCAGCAATTTACAGACCCAAACTCTCCAGGCTGAGGAGGGGTTTCTACATCATCCTGGGCTCTGTTTTCCAGGACCTGGCTCCCAGAGCCCAGCTGGTGAGGGTTTAATTGCACAGGCACTTGCAAACACTGCTATTACACAGTGAAACACGGGGACAGTTATAAATAGCACAGGGGGAAATTCAGCTCACAGAAAAGTGGTGCCTCACAGGCTTCCACAGACCTTCTCCTGGACAGAGAATTTAGGAACCAAACCAGTTCAGGGTCAAATGTTTCAGGTTGACCCCTGTAGCAATGCCCCTTTTGAACACTTTTCCTTCTGCCTGCTACAAAGGTTACAGAGTAGGAAATGCCCATTAGTGTTTGACCTCGTGTCACAGAGACATTTTAAGGCCCAAATGTGAGGTTATTTTTAGCTGCGCTGTTATTTCGAAGCCAGGCTCGGGAGAGCAAAGTCAGCAGAGCTTCAAGAAGAGAAACAATGCAAAATGGCAACCAGCATTATCTTCCCTTTCAGCCTGACAGGAATATTTGTCTTGATCCTGAGCCGTGCTGGTGCTGTGCTTCCTCAAGGAATGTTGAATAACTTCCGCTCACGTTACACCAGCGCCTGCCCCTGTATCACTTTCCTGTGTGGCCACTTGGCTGCAATGCCTGCAAGGGCTTTGTAATCCCCAGTTCTATTATTGTTTCCTAAGGATGCATCCTGCCTGGAAAACAGCAAAGGAAGGGAAACTGTATCTAACATTACTTCCTAATTAAACTGTTTGCATCATTCAAAGCCCGTGATGAATTCCTTCCTTTTCTCTCCTTCCCCTCTTGTTTACTAAAATCAGAAGATACAAAAAGACAGCAGGAGAGAGACACAGTAAACCAGATCCTAATCTCCAGCACAAAAAGGTATTGGAGCTTTTCCAGGTTTCTACCAGCATCCTGAGGATCAAATTCTCTGACAACTTGCCACTGTAACCTTGCAGAGGACAATGCTCTGTGCTGACGTGTAAGCTTTGCTAGAAAAAATTAATTTCTGGAGTTATGCAACAGGAGATACAGGAAACCTATTTATAGTGGTTGGGACAGTTCTGAACAAGGTTCAGCTCCAGATACAAACTTTACCTATATGTCATCATATATATATATATATATATATATATGATTTTTTTTTTTTCCTCTAAAATCATTTGTTTGTGTTTCTGTCTGGTGTTTACAGAGACAGGAATGAGCTCACACTCAGAATTCAGAACTGAGCTTCCCCAGGGTTCAGGTGTGTTTGATCCACTGTCCAGATTTGGGCCCACCTCCACAGTTTTGATGAGCAACCTTCCCTCTTGGTTTTATACTGCATGCCTCCGAGAATATGGGATTTCAGATCTGCCAAACAGCCAAAACTGTTGAACACTGACTTGAACTCTGAATGGTCAGCCCTAAATGTAAAGACTACCACTTCCTAAATCAAAACTAGCAAAACTGAGAGGAAGAGCCATGAAACAGAACTCTGAGGCTGCAGAGCAGAGAAAAACCTGGGACTCCTGGCTTTGCATCCTGAGCTCTGACTGCTGGACTAGGCAACCTCTCCAAAAACAAACGAATGCAAAATCATACCTCACAGGTATGTGTCCTTGAGAGTCAGAAGAGCAGAAAATTGGGTGTATCAACTGTAACACTGAGGCATTTCTCCAAAATCTCAAGCCTTTGCCCCAGACTCCTTCCAGAAATTAGAGCTTGCTTACGAGTTATATTAGCACATAATTGATTTATCAGTTATTCCAGATAAATAGCAATATAACCTTGGGAGCTATAGGGTAGGAAGATTGTTTCCACAGGCCACGGTGCCCCAGCAGGAACTCTGTTAACAAAGCACCACCTGAAACAGTGAAATTCTCTGTGCGGTCAGCTCAGGCACCAACAGCTGTCCAGATGTTGCACTGGAGTTCACATTCCTCCCTGCAAGGATGATGTCACTCATGCAGGAATGTGCTGCAGGTTCCCACAGATCAGCAAACGATGCAGGTCACTGACAACCACGCTGGCAACCGCGGTAAATGCAGGTAAACGGGGTGAGTCAGAGGGAGGAGCTCAATCCTTGCCAGGCACCTTGGAGGACTCCCAGCCTCTCCTAATCCAGCTGTTGAGTGACCTCCCCAGGGGCCCACAGCTGCCTTCAGCCAGAATAGTCCTGAGCTGCTCCTGGGTCCTCCTGAGCTGCTCCTGATTCACATTCAGCCAGCTGGGTGCAGGGTCAGGCATTCACCCCTGCAAGCAACATTCACAACCCACAGCCAAGTGGGGATTGCCTGAAGAAGGAAACAAAAGACTGAGGTGTCTCTGTGAAGAGAGAGAGGCAAGAGGCCACAGCTTCTGCTCTGTTTGTCCCTGGGTGTGAAATAGTCCAACCTTACTCCTACAGCTACAACCAGATTTGCAGCTGCTCGTTTTCCTCCTCTCTGGTGTACCTGCTGACTTGGAGTTCTTCACAACAAAAAAAACCAAGACCTGCTTTGGACAAACCTACTGTTCTACGAAGCACAAATAGCTCGTCCATGTGTATTTACACAAACAACCACTACTGACTGGGAAAACTGATCACCTTTTCATCAGGGCCAAAAGCCACATGGTTGTGCAATTGCTGCTTTTATTAAGCTAGGCTTCAGACACCCTCCAGACCTATCAATGTGTAGGCTGGGACAGAACATGAAATTTCTGCAGCCTCAGTGTATGGAAGTTGTTATTTGTGGGTCGGAGCCTTTGGGGAAGAAATGTGCTATTATATGCAATTATAAACTCTAAAATCTAATGGTCTGTACTGCAAAGATGTCCAACCATGATTCTCACAAGGTTCACAACAGCATGGAAAAAAAATGTGTCTGTTTTTCCATATTCCAAGGATTCCCTGACAGCTTGGGAGTCTACTGCTGTTGTTTGCAATTTAAAAGATGGTCAAGTTTCTCTGCTGCAATACATGCAAAAGCAAAAGACAAACATTGGCATTGGCATTGTCCCTGCATTTCAAAGGATCACCTATAAACCATTTCTTCTGCTCCAGTGAATGTTGTTGAAAAAACACACGCAGAGGTTATGTCCATAAAAAAAGCTAAAATGGATGTAGAAGAAAGAAATCAGAAATGTAAAGAAGTCATTCAGTGTCCTAATGGAAAGGCAGAGTTGAACTAGTAGAAATGAATAACAACCAATCTCTTCCATAATGAAAAAAATATGATTATTGTTATTCTGTTTACTATACCTAGTAGCAGTAACTTTTCACAGGCTTGGTCAAAAACCTGTGGTGTGGGAGATCTGTGTCATCCAGGTGAAAAATACCAACAAGATGTAAAACAAAGATCCTCATGATCACCAGAGGTCCAGAGACATTTTTGGTAAAGAAACCCTCTTTGAGAGACAAATAAAATTCACCTAATTACACTTGACATTTCATCATGCATACCTTGAGCATCACATGCCAAGCAAGGCTGCTACATCTCTAAATGACAAATAATAAACAAATAAACAAATACATTTTAGTAATAGATCACTGCCTTGTTGAAAAATGTTACCTTTGAAATAGCTGGGTGTCTGCATGGTTCCCAAAGGTTTTTAACCTTTTTTAACTATGTGGCCCATTTCTCTGGTGAAAGAACAGCACCACTGCAATAATCAATTACCATCAAGCTAGGGCAAGACCAAAAACGGATACAATTAAAACAATGGGGGAAAATAAATAGTCTGTGCAATGCTACTGAAAAATCTGCAACAGGATGTCCAGAAAGCTGCCTGAAAGGGTCTCTTCTCAGCAGACAGCTCCTCAGAGCTCGGGTGGGCACCTCCACACGGCCAGTCAGTGGCTACAGGCAGGAGCTGAGGCCGCACAGAGGCACGGGATGACTTCCAGTATCTGTGTGGAAATGCTCACCAGCAGCTTCACACAGGAGTGGAGGGGCTGCCTTCATCTGCCATCTGGAAGTGGTTTGTGTCCCACCAGTGGTATGCATATCACAGCTTGGAAAGCCCTGCTCTAGACCAGGAGCCTTGCTCAGGGCTCCTCTGGCTGCCACACAGCTGCTGTGGAGATTCCTCACCCTGCTTTGCACCCACAGATGGTGAAGACCTTCCAGAGCAGCTGGAAAACTCTCTGTGAAACCTCATATCTGACGAGCAACAATGTAAACCTTAAACTCCGCTGGCTTGAAGGCTGATCTGGCTGATTTATATCTCAGTCAGAGAAAAGACAAACAGATTTTCCCAGCCATTCCCAGTCTCTTCTCATCTCGCCAAAGCAAGGAAAATAATTTCCTCCGAGGCATGCTGGAGAAGAAATCCATTAACAGTCACAAAGCAGGGCTGAATGTTATTGTTACATCCAAATGGCTGTAACAGCCTTTGATTCCACTCCTCTTACTTTGAGACGGAAACATGGGATTTTATGTGCACCCGACTAGAGGGTCTCCTAATTGCTACCTCCTTGCCACAGTTCTATTGCATTAGATTTAAAACTAATAAAACAAACGTTTTGTTTCTTTTTTTTTTTTAATAACAATCACAAAGCAGTCCTCTCATACCAGTTTCTCTGTAGTGCATCCATTTGTTGGCCACTCACAAATGTAACGTTAAGCGAGTATCAGGCCTGTAATTCGTAGCAAATTTATTCCTTTTGGAATATTAAATATTCTCCTTATTACCTTGAGGGTAACTAGAGGGGGGATGAAGAAGTACTGCAAGTATTCAAACTGAAAGGAGAGCTGCAGGAAACAGGTGACTCATGCAGGAAACTGCACATCAAGGACTGTTGCCATGGCTGCATGACTTGGGTACAGTGTGACACACCAGGCTCAAGGCAAGGTGTCCCCAGCCACCCAGGGGACATTGTCCTTCAGACAAATATTTGACTGCAAGTGGGTGTTTCTGAAGGAAAAATATATTAAAAACAAGTGCTCGTTCTTGCATTCAATTTTTATTGACTATTTCCTCCCATTTGGGATTTAGGATTTGATTTTTTTTTTTTCTTCTTTTTTGCTCCTTTTCACATGTAAGTGTTTCTACTCATTTTAGAGGGGGGCAAAAATGGAATGGATCAAGGGAGAGCTTGAGGGCTTCCCAAGGTAGGCAAAGTTATAAAATAAAATAAAAGCAACCAACAAACATGCATTTGGAGACTGACACATTAAAGAATTACATGCAAAGGTGAGAAGAGAAGGAGGAAAAAAGAATTCTTGTCAATCAGACAAAAACGGCCCAGTCATTTACTACCATTTCTGTTGCTGGCAAGGGAAAACATACACATGAACATGAAGCTGTCTACATGCACATGAAGCAAAAGGAAGGAGAACTAAATGATTTAAGGTTCATTAATCACGGACCTGCAGCTAAAAAGATCTTACAGAATGAGGAAGGATAGAGCTTGGGTTATATTAAAATGAGCTGGAGCTCTGCATGAGTCACAGAAGCTTTAGAAAGATTTCATTAAAAATCTGTATATTTAGCAAAGCATCAGGGAAGAAAGCAGGTGGCTTGTGAACAGAAATTCAGGGCTCATGGCTGTAAATATAAACACTATTTTTGAACATTTGCAACTATTATTAGACAAGGTCTGTTTGTTTACATGGCCTGCTCTAGCAGGTGAAGAAATGAAGAGGGTATTTTTAGTGTCAGCAGGTTTTAAACTTGAGTACTTTGGGGCTTAGGTGATTTTGATTATCCTGTTTAGTTACTGGGCTTTTTTGATGATGTGCATATGAGGGTGGCAAACTCAATTTTTACACCAAATCAGATTAGCTACAATAAGCATATTTTTAACATCTTATTGTTTTACAACTATTTATGATGCATATCATCCCAGCTTCCACCTCGAGTGTAAAAATCTTTGTTGTCCATATTCAAAACCGTGAAAGTTATACTTCACAGGAGAAAAGTCATACAGGTATTTTGCATGAAGGTTAATGATAATAATGATAATGATGACAATAATAATGAAGAGACTTCATTTTTTAAATGGATTTTTCATCCTGTTTTTTCAACTGGACAGAAGATTTTGGGAGCCCTTGATTTTTCTGCACCTTTATCTCCCCCTTTTGCAGTCTTGAGCGGGTCACTTTAATGTTCATTGCTGTTCATCTGTCTCAGAGAGGTGACCAGAGACTGCCTGTTTTTGGGGTTTTAACTTGATGGTAAGAAGAGTGACAGTGACAGTGCAAATGAAACAGCAAGAAAAGCAAACTAATTGCTGACACTGAGAGTTTGATGTGCCAAAACATCACCTTTTGAAGTCAACTTGAATTATATTTAATCCACAGAGTTGTAACTTCAGGTATTTGCTATACACACTTTCCTAAAAGTTAATGGTGAGTGAACTGGCATGACTGAACCACAGGAATTTGGGGTTTGGGTTTGTTTTGTTTTTTTTTTTAAGTCTATGGAAGTTTGGTATTTGTCATTGTGTCCTGTTCTGGGTTCTCTCTGGAAGGAGCAGTGCCAAGGCACTCTGAGAAAGGCTATTCTTGTTCCATTCGCAGCCCAGCAAGAAGCAGGAAGCTCCATAAATCTCACAAGAAAGTCTGTTTTGCCAGCAGGGCTGATTCTGAAGCTAACCCAAGTTGTGTCATAGCCTTCAACCAGGATCCAGCCAGGCTGAATCATCGCATTTATAGAAATCAAAGGGCTTCAGAAAGGTTTGGACGACAATCAGGAAAGTATCTAAGCACTAAGTGTCTAAGTAGGTCCCAAAATCAGATTCCTCGAGCAGTTGCACAACAGGGGCAAGGGAAGAACCAGCAACACTGAAATCCAGCTCCTGATCAGGCTCAAGGAAGGTGTCAGAGGCAAAGCACCAGGGATTACAGAGAAAAATGACACAAGCTGAAAACAGGTCTGAGCCCCATTTTCTGGAGGATTTATTTAGGATAGATTTCTGAGTAGAATTTTTCTTTGCTGGATTAAAATATATATATATATCTCTCTATCCTCCTGTAGAGATCAATTATGCTGTATGCAAGATTGCCTAGCTGCCTTTGCAGAGTTATACACGTTGTTCCCCACTCCATAGCTTGTTTCCCACGTGTTGGCCCACCAAGGATTGAATTAAAGAGCAATCAGGCCCTAAAAGGTGAAAGAAAGTTTTGTTTCCAGAAACATACACTCCTTTAGGACAAGGCAGCCTGCTCCTCATGGCTCTGTTCTTATTACACATATTAACTGTGGTCTGTTTGACTGTGCTGTGTGAGTGCACATGCTTGGAAGGATATTCCCAGTCAATACAATGAAAATTTCCAGTATGTTAACACAGAAGGAACAATCCAAGTATCATTTACACATTTTTGAATTCGGATTAAACGTAAATGAAAGAAAATCAATGCAGCTTTTGGCTGGAAATGAACATGAGGTCACACTGGCAGGGCCTCGGGGTAGAGAGAAGCAGCAAATTGTTTCTCTGCCCTTGAAAACATCATCAAAACCCCATTAAGGAAAAACTCCAGTAATCTCTTCATGCATTTTTTTCCCAGAAAGAGAAAATGACCGCCTCTGTCACATCTGCCTCCAAGCAACAACAGAAAACAAGAAAAATAACCACACACCAAGTGATTCCAAGGTTGGGTGTTATCCTGAACTGTCTGAGATTCTGGTTCAAGTAGCCACTTCCTGACCCTCCCTCCCTCTCTGAAATATAAAGCCCAGCAGTATTCCAGAAAGAGAATTATTTACCTACAAAAGCCTTGTGTTGCACAATTTCTTCTGGGTAAAACATTAGAATTGGAACATTCCCACAACTGCACCAAAGACTACTGGGTGAGTGGCCATTATACCACGGGATGTAAATAATCCAGACCCTCCTAAATCAGCCAGAGGTAAAACAATGAAACACACCAGATCCTAAAGCTTCTCCCACATTCCCTGTGATGAGTTCTCAGGGAAAGCTGAACACTCTGCACGGGCCCTTGTCTATATTGATAAATACAGATATGGACCAAAGCACAAGCCTGGTCAGTGCTGCCCACACCACTGTTAACCTGCTCACAAACGTGGGTTTGGCTCCTGCCAGCTTCTCCCCTCTCAGATTTGCTTAAGCATGATCTGAGAGACAGCAAAGGTCAATTGTTTCCAGCAGGGAGCATGGCCAAGGTGTCTTGGCTTTTTGGGAGGGGAGGAGGGTGAGCTCAGCCCCACGGCTGAGTCATGCCACACTCTTTGATCTCCAGGGCAAAGAACCATCCCTGGCTCATTGTGTCCTGCTACAGACACAATCCTGATGGCTTGAGTTGAGAAGAATACTGCCTGCTTCACTATCTCTCCATAAGTCCCTCAGGATTTCTCCAGAACGTGTTGGTGGGATTCCTGGGGTGATCTGGAAGACCCCAGTTTGAAGAACATTGGAAGTAGCCCATGTTTCTTGTGTAAAAAAAAAATAAAATTAATCACCAAGAGTTCTTCCATAAACCTAGTTCAGGCAGTGACACAAGGGGATATTTCCACAACTTTGACCTTCAGTTTTGGATGAAGAAGCAATACATTGTCTTTCCCATAACTAAGACTCCAAAGGACTTGTAAACACTGGAGCCAGAGAACACCTCTGTGAGAGAGTTTGGCCCATGCCATTACTCCCTTTGTATGGGGAGGAAAATTGGGTCACAACTTCGGTGAAATACTTTTCCAGGGCTTTTTCAGCACCTAAGTGGCACTGCTGAAAACAGGATGCATGAGTCACAAATCCTACACTCCCGTTTAACTCTGCAGGGAAAGGAGATGATTATTTGGATTTTGGGAGGCGGCAGGTTGCAGCTGCAGAAGGGGATGTGCTCCCTGGAGTCACCTGAGCCAGGGGTGGCTGGGAATGGCACTGTGGAACCAGGCTGGAGAGCTGGCCCTGCTCTGCCACAGCTGCAACAGCACACCTGGGCCATAAACTCTCCCTCTCAACACCAGGCAGCAGGGGGCTGAGAAGTCAGACCCTTCAGCACACAAGGTCACCAGGCCAAAGCCTTTTTATGGATTTAGCCCTCAAAACAGGATTTAATAGCACGCAGTAAATAAGGCCTTGGGCCACACATGGAACAATGAAGATGAAACAAACTACTGAATAGCTGCTCATTAAGAGGCCTCTGAACATCCTGTGCGCAGAGGTAAGAGGCATCTGTGGAAAAAATGGTACGTGATCAGATAATTAAAAAATGAATCATAATGAATTACACAGGCAGCTTTAATTAGGGCATTTCCTAACTTTTCCGTGCTTTTCTTTGTGACATCAAAATGTCCTTCCAATGCCATTTTTTCGTGTGCACAGCGTAGGGCTGTGTTCATTCATGCTCTGAAGGCCACAGGAATATTTGTTTGGCAGAGGCACCCTGGGTTTCCCTCACAGGTATTTTCTCTCCAGGTCACTTAGATCTGTTCCCATCCACTCCAGCTGCACTTGGAGGAGACCCTGCAGCTTTTGCAGAGAACTGCTTCAATAACTCAAGAGCAAGAACAAATTCAAGTCCTGTGTCTTTAAGAAGTGTCAGAAGGAAAAGACAGAGCAGCAGAAATACTCGTTGTACAACTCAGCTCTTCCAGCTACATCAGCTTATAACCATACTGGATTCCAGGGCATCCGTGGGAAAGTATTTATTTTACCTGTAGGTATAATTGTAAGCAATAAAAACAGCTCAAACCTTGCCAGAAAGGGTGTGAATTTCTAAAAAGAAGGAAAAAACTCCGAATTCCAATACCTGAGCAAACAAGTTAGTATAACAGAAAAAAAAAAAGTAAATGAAACAGCGTTGCCAAAACAATGAGCTTATGGTTTGCCAACAGCTGGATTGCACTTTCACTTATAAATGCTGCAAAAAAGGCTCTGACTTGTGAGCACATTTTCTTTTGAATCAAGTTGTTTTGTTTGTGAGTGCAAAAGATGCATGGAGAAGGAAAAAAATAATATTAGCAGAAGCTTTGAAAACCAAATTATCCCTCCATGTCTTTTTCCTTGGAAGACATTTCACCAGTTTGGCAACGAAGAAAAAGCACGTCTTGTCAGCTTCAAAAATATTGGCAACACAAATATTGCCGTGGCCTTCAGGAGCTGGGAAAAGAGAACAGAGCTCCCCAAAAAGCACAAGCACAGAGTTAAAAATGTGACCTGCCATGTTTTGGTCTACCTTGCCAACTAAAAGCTGCACAGTTTGTTGTCAAAGCAGGGATACAAGGGTTGGAAGCGGCGCTTGTCCCACGGCCAGCTCGTGACAACGCGGTTTGATCGCAATCTCACCCTGTGTCATGCCCAGGTTGTGCTGTCATGTAAAGCTTCACCTTTAAAGCTTTTTTGTGTGTCACAAAACGAATGAGGAATTCGACTTGCCCGGCCCATGGCTTGAATTTGCATGGACACGCTTTTTTGGATGAAATCTCGCCAGACAAAGGTTTCCATTGGCAAGCCCTCGCGTTTCCTCGTGCGCCACAAAGCTCTCATTGCCTTCCTGACAAGTCTCATTTCCAGCCCTGAGTGAAACCAGAACCTTCATGAAAAGCAAACTAGGTGGGAGAACAAAGTTAATCAACTTCAGAAGCCCTTCCAGAAGTCTGTTTTATAGGTTGGCTTAAGACAGGAGTTATTTCAACAAAGCTTGTTCGGCTAAACCCCAGCATCATGTCTTGATAGGGAATTGGAATACCTAAAAATGTTGCTAATTTTCACCTGCCAAATCTTTGGCCTTCAAGCTGACAATGACACCTCCTTGATCAGGTCTTTGCACCTCTGTACTCACCTCCACCTTCCTTTGGCTGCTCAGCCCTGCTGAATTTTTCACATGGAGTTGACTTCTCCTTTTTGGTATCTGATAATCTGCTAAATCTCTTCTACTCCTTATCACAATCTAGTTTGCAGCTATTCTGCAGCTCTGCTTGAAAGGATTTGTAAGCAATACTGAAAATCCTAGAGATGCTGCACCTCTCCTATACAGAGTCTCTGCATTGTTGTATGTGCACCTGCTTCTTTCTGCTGTGTATTTAAACAAAAGCAAGGTTTCTCTTTTATGCCAGTCAGTCCCTTATATATGAAGGCAGAAAATTGTGCTGTTTTAGCCCAGAAGGTCTGGCAATGGTGGAACTCACAATGGCAGCAACAATAACGTCTGGCCAAAATGCTGCTTTTGCTGGATTTGGCAGAGTTGGCCATATTTGAAAGGTATCATGCAGCAGCCTCTGTGTAAAATTCATCATATAAGGAAAAAAAACCAAAAACCCAGCTGAACTTCAAAAATGAGATGCATTTGTACTTGGCAACACTGGTTTTCTGATTGTTTTCTAATGGCAAAGACTAAACAAGATGGCTGTGGCAAAGCAAAGGAGACAACTGAAAATGAAGGCAAAAACAAAAAACCTATAGACAACTCCACAATAAAGACAATTTCCATGCAAACTGCAACTGTTGAATTTCAGGCCTTTCAGCTGTCTGTCTGCTTAAAAGCTTTTTATTCAGCAAACAATTTACTTTGTAACAAACCTAGGCCTGGAAAATTTCTGCCCAAAACATGCTTCTTTCACAGAATCAGAAATTAGCCGATGACTTAATAGCAACACTTACTACTAAGCATTATAATAAGGAAGTATTTTTATGTACTTGCTTTGCATTCTACCAAAGACAAAGACGAGAGACTTGCACGGCTCTTGTACCACACATATCATGGATCAAAAGTTTGCCAGTAAGGGTCCCAATGGTGGTGTTCTCTGGCTGTTGTGGAAGGCTGAAACATCCCAGAAAAACCAACAACCAAAACTGACGGTTAGTACTTGTGATAAAATAACTACATGAAATTCGGCTTGGAAACTGAGGCTTGTAAATTCAGAGAAAGGTAGTTTAAGAGATATTTTTGGGGATGAGTAGCAAAGCAATGTATGGATAATAGTCAATACAGCAAGTCCACAGTTCTTTACAGCATATTTGGGAACTTACTGCCACAGAAATAACAGATGAAAACAAAGGAAGATGTAGTCATTTCCATAATAATACTTGGAGGATGGAAAAGAGACTGAAGCCCTCTGAAATTTTATTTCAAAAGTCTTGTCCCAGTCACACTAAAATCCACTGCCTGAATTCTCCAGATACCAAGAGGAGGATGATCTGAATCGAGGGGATCTGAAAGACTGACCAAACAAGAAAAAAAACCCCAAACCATCAACATCTCGGATACCAAGTATTAAAATATCCTGACAAAACCTTATCTATAGCAGATATAGGAGCTGCAGAATGGCCATCTGGCCCAGCATCCTGTCTTCAACAATGGCCATAAGCAAACCTCATGTCTAAGTTAAGAACAGGGGCAAATGCTTATGACACTTTCCTTGAGCACTTTCCCAGTCCTGGAATTATTTTAAGCTCAAATGTTTCCTGAGCTTGGTGTGGCCACTTAGGAACATCCAACAGAGCTGTCCCTCCCAGGTACTTGCCTCATGTCCCCTTTGGGTCACACAGGCACTTTTTGCATCCAAAGGATCTGTTGGCAGGAAGTCTACTTCTAGAAGTCATTCTTCTTTGTTTTGAACAAGTGATTCCTGCCAAGATCATTTGACAGCCCTTATTTCTTGCACTCTAAGAGATGGCAAATGGTGTCCACCCATCCACGCCACCAGTGGCTTGCAGACTTCCATCAGATCGCACCTTCCTCCCTTATTTCCTGACCTGAAGCATCCCAGGAGGTCCAGTCACTCCTTGCTCAGACCATTGGTCATTCTTTCTGCCCTTTCCAGGGCCCTTTGTACTTTTGGGGTTTGTTCTTTTGCAGTAGGGGGGCCAGCACTTCACATGGGTGCAGTATGGGCTTGCAGAATGACAAGGTGGCAACTCTCCAACACTCCAGGGCCACAGCCCACACAGTTTGGGACAACAAGTGAGGAGAAACCTCCAGAAACTGCAGGAGAAAGGGACAGTACAATTCTTATGATAATTGTGGCCACTGAAGTAGCCATCTATTCATACTGCAAGGATCTGAACCTCAGCAGAGCAACAGCCTGAATATTTACTAATGATATTGCAAAACACCTTTTGGAACTTGGTGAGCAGAACCAGATCTATTCAAAGCTATCATCTACCCACAGGTAACATATTATCAGGCCACAGAAAGTGACTGTTTCTATACAAATATTTTGCAGTGGCAGTGCAACTTTTCTGTTACTTAAAAACGTCCAGAAGCTGACTGCATTGCTGTCATGGGTTAACACACCTTGGTTTTTAATTAAAGAGGAACACTGCCCTGTAAACCATCGCAGTTGCCACTACGTGCACAGTTGTACCTGTCATGGTCATCCTGAGAAGATTCTCTGGACTTCAGGTCAGGTTTTGTGCTTGTGCCCAGCCTCACACACAAAACCACTGAACATTTGAAATTTCCCTTGACCCTTCTCACCTCTTGACTACAATTTAGTTTTCTGCTTGGCTCTTTTTCGATTGAGGTGTTGTGGTCTGATGGACTGACCAGCAGCAAGCACAAAGAAGAACTCAGTAACAAGAATTAAGCTTGTGAAAGGCTTTTTATGCACTTGAAAGCCTCCCCCTAGAGAGCCCATATTCCTATGAGCTTTCTGCAGAATGGTTGCCTGCAATTATTTTTCTCATCTTTAAGTGCATTTATGTAAAGGCTGCAGCAACAATTGGCACATATGAACAGCAGATTGTCTATGTTTTTCATTAGCGTGGCAGCAACATATCCTTTGTTTTTCAGTCCTGGGCTGAACGAAACATCTTCCACAGAGACAAATCTCCACGATGATTAATCATGAAGCATTCCATATGGATACTGATATCCCACATGCTTTAAATGAGGCTGGGTGGGAAGTCTTCTGCTTCACTTACCTCTCAACACAGCAAAATGCTGAAAGGTACCCACAGGTCCAGTCCCCTGTGGTTTTTGACATCATTGAAGATTTGGTTGAGACCAGTTAACTGTGGGAGCCTTTGCTCTTACAGTAGTGGCCATTTAGTGGCATCATTTTTTAGTTTAGTTTTTCCATAAGGACAGAAATAAGGCTATGCTCACACAAAACTGTATTTGCTGAAGTGGCTTATTTCACTGACAGACCTGATGTAAAGCCACACCACTCAAAAGTGTTTTCCAAAAGCATAAAATTCACTTTCACTGTGAGAGTTTAGCATGGGGAAGAAGGCTTTGGCTGTGCTGCCTGCAGACCCATTTGGCATTCCATGGAGCACTGCAGTGTGGAACCTTCCTGGGATGCAACTGAACCACACGTGGGTTTATACTTCTAATATACTAATATATTTATATATTAATAGCTTCCCCACACACTGCAGAACACTAATCTAAAGCACAGTCAAACTGTTCCATAATGCAATATATTGAGCACAATATGCTCGCCAAAATGAGCTCTAAAATAAATAGCCACAACTTAATTGACGTAATAGAGGTCTGTTTGCTAGCTTGGCACTCCTCACTTATTTGACTTCAACTCAGAAAGTGCATTAAGAGTGTAATGTCCATTTTCCAAGTGGAAATAGAAGCAACTTCTTCCTATCTACACACATAAATTAAAACACCAGAAGTACAGCACAGTATTCTTTGCTTTATGACTGCACCTCAGTCTGAAGTACGAGTTCAGTTCTGACTTCATTTTTCCTTCTCTCAGACATATTTACCATCCCACTTCCTCAAAATCCATTATTGATGACAGACTGCTTAATCAGTCAGTGGCTCTCACAATATTTCTTTCATCTTCTGACCTGCAGTGGTTTTTCAATGTTGTTCTATAAATGGGGCTCTGCCCTCACAGCATATGATAAAGTCCCCAGGATTCTGAGCTTCAGCAGGCAGACAATACAAGCTACATCCTTAAAACACTTTGTAGCCCTTCCTGAAGCCCCCTGGAGCAAAGCTGGCTCCTGGGATGGCTTCTTTTGCTGTTGTTTTCTGCCATTCAGACAGAGGTTCAATGAACCAAGGTCTGACAAGTGGATATCCAGATGCAAATATTGGTGAAAAATGAATCCACATATTGATGTCCCTCCAGAATCAGGGATAATTTGCTCATGGTGTAACAATGTCCCTTGCTGGGACATTTCAGTTGTGACCCTCAGCTTCTGATACACCCATGCTTTCCAGGTGCCAGAATCACTAACAAAAACCAAAAAACCCTAAACCCTGAACCATAATCTTTTCCTTTCTCTGTAAGATTCCTGTTGCAACACGCTCTCCATCCAAAGAGCCCAAAGGGCAGACAGGTAGGATTGTTTCAACAAGGAACTTTGAAGGATCAGCTCTTGCAGTGATTCATCTCTGAAGAAAAAGGCTCCTACCAACTCAAAGCAGCTTGAATGGAGGTCTGTGTAAAATGAAACACATTTATGCTGCATATTGAATTTTTGTTTGCAAATAAACATATAGCAGGTATAAAACTGCCAGCTTAAATCCTTAGCATTGATGAAGACATTTGATTTCGCTCTTTACTAGCATTTAGAAATGTTAATTTTTTTCCTAGTTATTTTTTTAAAAAGATAACTGGCTTCCTACCTAGTTTGTGGGCTAGGGCTAGGTTTTAAGCTACATGAGCATAATTCAAGAAACACGCCACTGAACTGAAAGACGTTAAATGAGAGGATGAGAAAAGCAGCAACGTGCATTAATATGTTATTCAGAGGCTTCACAGAGCTCCTGACGTAAAGGATCAGTCAAACCCTCACCAAGTCAGGCCTGGGGAGAGCCAAGTGGCCCTGCATTTCTTTATACACTTTTCTTCACGCCATCCCAATTATTAGTCTTGAGCTAATGGTGCTTTGCTATGAATAAATATGCAAAGTGGAACCGATTGAATGAAGTCCAAAAACCCAGGACACAAAGCTCCTCTGCTGTGTGCCAGTACCTCGCAGCTGCTGAGGCATGAGCTAGAAGACAGCTATATTTGCCTGCTTCACTACAAGGCTCTGGTGTGGGCCCCATTATAAGCCAATATAAGATTAAAGGAAAGGAAAATCAAACCTTTCCATAAATCCATCCGAAAGCGAGCTCAGCAGCGCTGCAGAGACAGTGATTTACACGAGCATTCAATTTTAGGGACTAAAACATCCCATCTGAGCAACAAACAAAAAATTAACCTATTGTTAACAATTTTCTCGTCCATGATTTAAAACAGAAGCATTCACATAACTCAAAAGCGTATCAAACGTGCCATTTTTCTAATCACTGTGAACAGCAAGAAAATAGGACTTTTAACCATGCTGAAACCACAGCAGGGGCTTTACCACTGCTCATTGAAAACAACAGTCCAACCCACAGAGGAAAATTTTAACATATCTGTGATTTGTTTTGAATTTAACTGGAGCTCTGAAAAATGATACCAGTAAACAGCATTAAAATGTCTTACGTGGAAGTCTGCCTGGATCAGTGGCTTTGTTTTAGATTTATCACCCTCCCTTGGTCCACATTTGAGCTCCTCTCTCCTCCTGCCCCCACGATGTGTTCCAGCAATTTCTCTGGAGCTTGTGCAAAGGTAGCAGCTTCTGGCAGACAAAGGTCCATCTAAGGCATGAATCAAAGTCACCACCAAGCATTTCAAAGTCAATGCTACTTTCATCTGAAGAGGAAACCATGCCTTTTAATCTTAATTATTTTGCCATGGTTCTTCCCACTGTTTAAAGGCTAACAGGAAAAGTAAGAGGTCTTACAAATTATTAAGCAAACAGAATATCTGAATCACTGCATTCCTTCACCACACCACGAGAGCCCCAAGAAAAATGACCTTCTCACTTATGGACTTTCTGGAGTATGGCTGGAAGGCATCAGGCAATTTTGCCGGGGGAGTTAAAATCTAGAAATTTCATGAGCATTGCAGGGAAATTCCCAGCACGGTGATCAGTGAGGTCCTCTGCTGCAGTCGGTATCCTGGCACCCCATTTTTTTGTCTCATGGACAAAAAATTGTCAGCCATGGTGTTTCTGTAGGTCCATTTGCCACACACATCCTGACCCTCACATATTCTGGAAGCATGAGCTACAAACCTGTCGGGTCTGTGAAGGGTAAAGTGCTGAAAGACACTCCCAGACCAGCAGGGTGACCCTTCATCCTCACCCCCTATACAAGAAAAATTGTGGACCTTAACCCACTTAATTTTGAAGTGTAAAGAACTGCTTTTCCCTAGGAAAGCATAATCAGGCCTTGTGGAAGTAGTATTCATATCATTATTTACTAATGCTACTGATTAGCCAGCTGAAGGCAGCTTTGTGTGTCTGCACCAACCAAAATTTCAGTCCATTTTATTTTCTTTCCAAACAACAACTTCACCTCCATGTCATTGGGGCCCTAGGACAGAGCTGTAATTACTGGTAGCACCACACCAGCAGAGCTCAGGGCAGTGGATTTGGCAGCCTTTTGGGAGCTATCTGTTTCCATGCTTCCAGCACAGACCAGACCACCAAGGAAGTGTAGATAAACATGGCAGGAGGCTGAGGACTGTGCTGGAAGCTTTGCATCCAAGCGTTCCAAATAAGATGTTTAGGTACAAAGAGACACAGTTGTAGACAGAAAATACTCCTTGCAATGGTTGCAAACGGGACTGGAGGCTTTCTGCTCCTGAAGGATAGCAAAATCCCTTAAACACAAAGAGAGATCCTAACAAATAAAGGTACAAATTCAAGATGTAAGGCTAACTTCAGATCTCAACCTGAGCTCATAAGGCTTTATGTAACCTTGCCCTTACAGTGGCACTTTGGGTTTGCTCCTCTGTTAAAACCACCACTGGCTGCAAAATGCACCATTAAATTTGCTCCAGCCAAATCATGGCAGAAGAACTCCTTGCCATTCCCAGTTCTTCCTTCTCAGTTTCTCTCATCCCTCCCTGTTTATCCTGATGTCCCTCATGTACTTTCCTGATGTTGCCAGTCTGAATGGTCAGCCTCCCTGTTATGGATGTCATCAAAACCTTTTGCATTTAATGGGATCAGAAATGGATTTAGGGAAAATTCCCACCGATTTTTGTCACAGCATTAAATATACTCAATATGTCAATACACTTAAACACGTCTCAACAGCACAAACTGAACAGGATGGACAGATAGAGCAGGAGGCAACTGAGAAAACCACACGCCTTGTCAAATAAGCTCTGTCCATTTGTTTAAATGACACTGACCTGCTCACAATTACCCTAAATAGCCAGCTTGACCTGCTGTGAGTTTGTGACAGGAAAAAAAAAAAAAAAACAAACCAAAAGCCATGACCTCTGAGCCAAAAATAGCAAGGATGAGCCACAGAATAACTTCATTTTGTCCAGATAATTATATATCTTCCTCTTCACATCAAGTCCCTACCTTATTCTAGAAAGGAAAACTGAAGTCTGGTGCCTGTAATTTAAAGAGAAATGGAGCACCATTGACTGGGAGTTCTAGAGCTCACTTTGCTGGAAACACAGAAACAGAATGAATCACAACATTCCCAATGCCACTGACTCTTCCCTTCAGTGTGCAGCTAAAAGCAGAAGAAAGAGAGAGAGACCAAAGAAAGCAAGGCTGTTGATATCCTGAAGAAAATTTCTCAAGTGTTTACAGGTCTTTCATTATCTGAATCAAAGGTCCTGTTTTGTCAAGAGGTGATTCCAGGGAGAGGAGAGGGTTTTATTACAGAAGTGTGACCACGTGTTGGATTTTCTCCCTTTGCTTCAAACTCACTGTGCTAGAAGTAATTTGCAAGACCAGCCAGGTCCCTTAACACACAGTCCCCATAAACACTGAGTTTGATCCTGAATTACTGGAGGATATTTTCATGTTGCCCCCACTTAGTGCCACATTTTGCACCCTGACAAAAGGTAAAGCTGAGGGGAGAACCTGCAGAATCTTCACCACTTTGGTCTTCAGGGCCTGTAGATTAACAATTGGCCCAGGTGGACAGCACAAATTAAAAACAGGTATGGTGTGGGAGAAGAACAAATCAAAGAGACCACTACTCCAGGGAGCATCTGGCTGAAGGCAGACAAAGGGCCATGCTAAGAACTAGAACCACTAAATTAACGTGAGAATTCCTAAGAAATATGGATATGTCTCCCTGGGAAAGGCATAATGCACAAGCAGGGGCCATCAGCCTCAGGGAAGCCAACAATTCCCAGCACTCCAACCTTTGCTTTCAGCAAAGCCTGCAGAAGGAGCTGGGTGGTGAATGCTACCTACCCCTTGGCAAGGAGCTAGCCCACCACTGTTCTCTCCCTCACTGGTGTGTTAAAAGGAAAATCTATGTTCTCACACATCATCAGCCTATTTTTCCATTGGAGCTGTCTTTAAAAATAACAGCGGGAATAGTGGGAGCAAACACCAGCAAAAGGCAGGGAAAGGGTTTACTCCTCGTGGCATTAATTCCTTCACTGATAAACCATAACTGCAAATTCAGTTACTCTTAATAGCAAAATGAGGTTCTTACCTGCTACTTTTTGCCATTCACATGACCTTTAGTCATTGGAACTGGAATTGACTTGTGTGGGTGTAGTTTGGCATGAGAATTGAAGGCTCTCATAATTCTCAAACACACCTACATTGATGTAAGAGCTGCTTAGTGTTTCAATGGAAAAAAAGAAAAGATAAGTAAATCTTGATAATGTAAATAGTGTTCAAGCTTCAGAGATCATTTCCTGAATAAGCAGAGTAGGCTGGGTCAGGGGGGTGGGAGGGAAGACCTAGGACAGATTTGCTAGCAGGATTTCACAAAGCAGTTAAAAATATGAAAAGATTGACAAAATTTGTCATTTAACATAAACTGAGGATGCTGTTGAGAAAATGGAGATCAACTGATCCACCCTGTCATGACCTGTGACAGTGCTTGGAGCTGATCATGGAAACAGTCCAACTCTTGCCTTCTGTTTCAACACAATATAAACTGGATTATAATATGATATTCTTTTCCTGAATGTTCTCAACAGTCTCACCACCTCTGCTTACTCCCAAACCAACAAGATTTTGCACTTCTCATCAGAGACTAATTTTTTTTTTAAGCTTTTCTCTGTGAGATCTGTTTGTTATCACAGGCTGAGAGGGCACACTTAGACTGCTCCAAGGCCTCCCTGGCAGACCTGAGTTGGCACAGGAGGTCTGAGCACTTCTCCATCCATATAATTTCCCCATAATGAGGGATAGTTTAATATTTGCCTTTAAATGGGGCACAGAACAGCTTTTTTTGTTGTTGTTGCTTCTAGTTGGGTTTTTTTGTTAAAAGTAACCTCACAAAGATAATGTTGCATCAGTAGGCTCCACTGATGCCAGTTGCAATGAAGTGAACCCTACTAACTTTTCACATGTAAGACTGGGAAAAAACCCCTTTTCTTTATATGATTTGGGCTTTTTGGCAGTGAAATCTGAAGGGAAAAAAAGAGTCAACAATCAACTTGATCTAAATCTCATTTTCTTCCCGTTCCTGCTATTGAAATTAGAAAGGATCTCCCCACCCTACCCATACACAAACTTAAAACTGAAAATAAAAATAACATATTTTCACTCTTCCCTCGAGTGCCCATGCATGATAAAAGATTTTGGGGGTGACCTGGATGACCCTCAGAGAAGGGGTTATTCATTCAGCAGGTGGCCAGCACATATTCAACATCCCTCATCTGTGTGGGGGTTTGACTCCACACTTCCCACCCGAACATCCAAAGTGACATGAGCCACGTGTTTTTCCCTAGGAGAGTAGACCACAATGCCACTGAAGGGTTCAAACTCCTCATCTGAATTTGAGTCTGTGGTCTACTCATTGCTTCATTCAGCCCAAGAGCAAGACTCACAGGGAGGGATTAGAGAATCACAGCTGATTTCTTCATGAGATTTCATCTCCCTAATGCCATGGTTTGTTTTAATCCCACCAGTCCCCCAACCTTCCAAAGAGTCTCCAGAAGAAAACAAGCTAGGACAAGGTGAAGAGGACAAACAATAACTTAGACATCTGAATAACTTGGGCATCTACATTTCCTTTTCAAAAGCCAGTTGGACTGTGAGTGAAGTGAGCAGCATGAAAAAGGAACTTCTCAGACTGAAAAGGGAACTGTAGATGCCAGCAGGGAGGAGCACACCACGTGTCTAACGCTACCCCATGTTGATTCCTCTTTTTATATTTCCTTTAAAGTCAATGGAGACAGGATGACCTTTCCAAAGATCAAAGCAGAGCACCTTGGTGAGGTGGTCAAAAGACCACTTCTCTTCTGTATTTTTGAAAACTACTTATTTTTCACTTTAAAACCTAAACTTCTTTAAAATGCTCACTAAATCACCCCAACCTTCCTCATTCATTAGCAAAATGCCCCTTTTTATTTACGCTTTGCTTATGCTCTTTAATGTTTGAGCATCCCCTTTAAGACTTTTACTTCCAGAAGCAAAAGTGTGAAGCAAATCACTGAAGCCTTTGAGTTTGGCCTGTGTAGACTTCAACTGTCCTCAGCTTCAAGGAGGAATTATGCATAATAATGCACACAAGTGGCAAATAAAATTTATCAGCAACGATTAGATATTTCTGGAATGCTGTAATACTTTTGCAGGTTAGTGTTCATTCTAAGGTGCAGTATATTATCTATAGAGAGCCTACATAATCTCTCTGAGATGAGAAATGTGCTCACAAATCAATGTGTTGGCTGCGCTTCCTGCTACCGACACCGGATTTCGAAAAAAGAGATCTTGGTAACAGAGTAAATACACAGCAGTTTTCTCCCAGAGACTCGGGTTCAAGTTCTTACTCAACAGCAAGGAAAACCAAATGTGATAGCCTCCATCCCAGTCAGCACAAGTCATTCATCATCACCGACCCATCACAGACTCCGTGCAGCAGCCAGCACTCGTCTGGCAGGAAAAGCCTCAGTCTGGAGTAACTGGAGACTTGCCTGTCAGCAAGAGAATCACAATCCCTGCCTCTTACACCAGCATGGCCTCTTTTTCAGAGCATCAGTGCCATTGATGATATTAATAAAATGGTGTAGAAGAACTGGTAGAAGTTGAAATTATCAAAATAGAGCTGCCTGGAAAACAGGAAGGGGTTGGTTTTTATTTCCATTACAGAAAACAGCGCATTTTTACTCACAAAGGAAAACTGACATTTCAGACACTGTGGAAATAGTCCTTGGAACAGAGATCTGGGACAGATCTTCACACGAGCCTGGCCAGGGGACGTGATGCAGGGCTTCAAGGACCACTGTGTGTCTTTGGAAATGACACTCCTGGGCAGTCCCACCCCGAAGGAGATAATGAGGTGAGACTCAGCAGAACCTCTAACTCTTTCACAGCACTTACAGTGCATGAATGCAGGGCTCCCAATGCTTCCATTTGCAGAATTCCGTTCTTCAACAGAATTGAAAATGCATTTCTCTTCAAAATAATTCCTTTTCCCAAAGCCTAACAAAAGAAACAGCCTCAACAACAAAAAAAGTTTGGTTTGATTTAATTGCTTCACAGACTTGAGAGAGTTGCAGGTTCCATTTCAGTCCTGCCACTGGTGCTGCAAAAGCAGATCCCAGGGAGAAACACCTTCATAAATCAATGGTGAAATGCTTCCATGGGATTTATTCCCCAGCCTTATCTTAAACGGGTCATGTGTGACTGGCAGCACTAAGAAAAGAATTCTAGCTATTGTCCTCAGGCAGGCGCTCTTTTGACAGCTACAGAATAAATTTAGCCTGACCATAAACTCCAGTCACTATCAGGAATATGCATTATGTCTGCTGAAAATGTATTGTTGATCTGCAAGATTATTAATGAACAGACATTTTCAATCCTAACTGTCCAAGATTCAGAGAAGTGAAAGGAAGTTTATAGGCATAAAAAGCAGGAAAAAAACAATCTGACCTCATCTGCTGGGCTTTTATCAAATGTATATAGCCAAAGAGCTTTAGAAAAGCTGGAAATTACTGTTTTCACCTTCTTTGCTTGGATAGCTATCAAACATTTCTTATTTTTAGCATCAAAGTAGCTGAAAGGGCATTGTTAGAAGGAATGGTCTCCCTCTCTTGGCTCATGCAATAAACTTCAGGGAGGGGGCTTAACTCCAGAGACTGCTTGAAAAAACGAGGTATTTTAATTCCCAACCTAGCTGAGCAAACTAAATGTCTGTTTTGTTTGTCTAAACTCGTGGACTTATTTACTTGTAGGATATGTTTTCATGGCTATGATTTTGTTCCTGTGGCTGTAAATCAGAGGAGGATAGTGACAATATCTCCTAAGAACACAGACACTACTCTGTGTCAGACAAAAGCCATAAGCAGCCCCATATCCAGTTGTCACTGGAGGATGCTTGACCAAGGAGCACCAAAACCAGGGCATGGAGAAAGTGGAATTTTTTTATGTGCCCCCTAGTTTCCTCTCAGATTTTGGAAATTAACGATGCAGAGACTTCCTGACTGAGATGTTGCTCTGGATTACTGTGGTCAATAGCTCTTTCATGGCATCGTGTTGCTGATAAGGAGGCTGTGATTGATGCTCGTTTCGTGCCCTGTGAGGCCTCTTTGGTCCTGCCCTTCTTGCCACCTCCAGCTCCTTCCTTGAATCCTGGATTGGCATCTGAGGCAATAAAGCAGCATTTTCCAGAGATATTGATCTGTGAAGAGCAGATCAACAGCCTGATTGTTACAAAGCTGTTTGCAGAAACCCATTACAAGTGATTTATTCTTTTACAGCACTGGCTACAAATCACATATGCACAAACTTCTTAAGGCACTGAGTGATTTGGGCCAAGACCTCAAAATCAGGGGCAAAATTCAGGCTCTGCACTCTCAACTGGACTGGGCAGATCCTACAGAATTTTTTTCCCAAATAAATTCTTGCAGCTGCCAGCAATGAAATAAAATGACTCAGGCCACTGTGTGCTGAAGTCATCTATTCCTTGTACCACCAGCACATTGGTGCCTCTGGCGTAGCCTCACTTCCAACTGCTTGGGGAACTCCTTCTTTTGCCACAGGATTTCCTGAAGTTATCCCCTGTGATCAGCTGAAAGCAGCAGGGTGATAGTGCCTAATGTCAGATGCACTGACATGTTATTACCCCTCTCTGCCTTCTCACAAGCAGCTGGCAAAAAAAAAAATAAAAAAATAAAAAGAATCCCGCTTTGGGCAAGTTTCGCAAACTTCAAATGAAAGACAATATTGGAAGCAGAAGCCTCAATAGTACTTAACAATTACATTGTTAATCTTCATATAATACAAACATTAAATAATTAATCTCAGTGGCTGCAATTCAGCCCCAGTAAAACTCTGATGACTTCTGTGGATGTTTGCCAGGGAGAAATCCAGCCTGCAATTTTTCTCGTCTCTCCTTCTGGCAATGCCGGGAGCATTTTGTAGTTCCCAGCCTGTCAGTGGCACACCTTTTGGCAGGAGCAAACTCCCTGATGTGCCTGATGATGCTGCACTGCCCTTCACAGCAGCCGTGCAGTAATTTCCTGGGAACAACCAGCGGCACCTACTTGGCCCTCTGTGTATCCGAGGGAAGAATGAACCTACTCACTGGGCAAACAAGAATAAATCTCTTCCAGCTTTCTCAGTTCTACCTTAAAGTTTAGAAACTTCTGCAATTCCTAATTCACGTTTCACTGGGAGTGAAATACAAAGAACTATTTTGCCTCATTTCTTCCATTTCAGGAGCTCCCTCTTTTTAAATGTCACACAATTAATGTCATATAAGAAATTTTAAAGCAGAACTTAGAAAACGCTTTCCCTTAATGCCCAAACCTGCAGCAAATATAAACCTTTGTAAATGCAACCTAATTTGCTAACATGCAGTGCTAATTTGATTACTCAAGATAAAGGTTTTAGTGAGACCAATTGGCGCTTGCTGCAGTGTGAAACTAGAAGGATAATTTGCTAAGAGAAAAGTGCAAGCTCTCTTTGGCACCCTGAAATGTGTTCGGTTGGTTTTGTGCTTTTGCATTTGAGTGAGTACTCCAGCACAAATTGGGCACAATTAGCAGCACATTTAAAAAAATACAGCTCAGTTCTGGTGCTAATTTGTCCCTGCAATAACACCAATTTCCCCTGTATTTACACTCAGTCAGCGTACAGAGGCTAACACAGAGGAAAGCTTCGGACAATTCCCATTTGTATAGCGCAGAGCAAATAATTCTTTGTGCCCTATGTGAAATGAGTCGAATATCTCAGCCCACTTTCCAGAGAACATGTGTCCACATCACAAAATCTGCCACCACAAGTTGGCACTAATTGGCAGTCTCAGCAAAGTGGCAAAGGAATGAATGGCCCCTGGATACCGAACTAACATTTTTCCCCTACAGGTGGTCTTTTCAAGTCGGAATTGAGACGTACATTGTTTAGGCAAGGTGAAGTTTGTACTGCTGGTACATGTTTTGTTGATTCATAGAAGATTTCAGTGTATAGCGAGCGTTTTCATGAGCGTTACATTCACGGTATTAAAAAAAAAAAATAAACAAAAACCTTAAGTTGTATTTAAAAAAAAAAACAAAACCAAAAAAACCCCCAAAAAAACCACGAAACAAATTCCAGCTGTCCCTATTTTCCCCCACTTTGTCCTCTCAAAATCCTCAGTATGTTCAAAGGCACAACCAAATCTTTTCAGTTCTCGTCAGCATGTACTGATGAAACAGCTCCCTTAGATCTGATACCAAACCGGGAGATTAGGATGCCAGCTGCTTTTATCAGGGCCCTGACTCTGCAGACTTCATTCACATATAGCCCTGTTTGGGCCATTTTCTACTCCAAAACTCACTGATATCAGTGGGAAGTCCCTAAAACTCCAGTAAGCTACACAAAAAGTCCTTTGGTGAGAGGGGTGTTAAGGAGTTCAACCTGCGTGGTCCTGTGCCACAGAAAGAAATACCACAGAGGCTTTGATTATGGAGCATAATTATATTTACATGGAAATAAATCAGCTATTAAAGAGGCTCTTCAGAGTGCCTGAAAATTATGTCCAGATAGAGCAAAAGCAGAAATAAAGTTACATTTTTTCCTTTTACAGCTAAGGAAAAGGCTTCCACAGCAAACTCAGAAGTCCCTGTATGTTGTCATTGTCAGGTCAAGATAAAATATTTGTTCACAAGATGTGCTTCAATTACCCTTGAGGGCTCAGTGATATTATTGATGTTTTTTTAAATATAACCTCAAACTAGATGATCTACTTTCATTATCTATACTATAATTATAATTACTTATTTCTTTAGATAAGCTTCCAAAAATCATCCTTTCGTGCTCAATATGATGAATTGATTTGTTTAGCAGCACTGCCTACTTAAGGGAGGAGAGGGCTACTTCTCCCGTCCTGATTCAACAACTCAGCTACAGGCAGGAATAAACCAACTCTTATCTTGCACTGGTGGCAGAAGAAAACGGAGAAAAGGGATCTTTTCCTGCCACTATTCATGAGCACATAAAGCCCCCTGGGCTCTGCCAGTCCTCCCCCATTCATGCATTCAAAGTGAGCAGGAGTCAAGATTAGCAACCTGTAAATCACAGCAGATAAAATCCTGCAGGGTGCTGGCCCTGAAGCTTCTGAAATGCGAGGCTCAAGTGCTGCATCTTGGTCTGTGCTTGCAGCTTGTCCACTCAAATTGCCGAATACACCAGTCCTTTTGCTGATATAACCTCCAGGCTAGTTTAAAAAGTTGCCAAAGGGAAGCTATCATAACTTTATGAATAATCATCCAACAAACAAAAGGATATTTCTATGCTTCTCTTGAGGACAGCTTTTCAGATTATCCAGAAAGGTGTTTTTTTTTAAGCTGTGTGGGTTTTTCTAGGATGTAAAAGGGGAATTCTTTATAGGGTTCTTGTATTTTGTACTTATCTTACAGAGGTACAATTCGACATCATCAAAAATTGTCCCAGAAAAACTTTGTCCTGTAACTCTCACCCAGCTCGACTCAAGTTTTTTCTTTTCCAAGTTGGATGGAGAGATTGGAAGAAAGCAATGCTTGGTTGTTTTCATTCCACTTTATTAGGTACAGAAATGGAAGACTCCCCTCTGGAAAGGCAACAGTGATCCTGGTGAAACAACACATTTGGCACACTCGCCTTTTGCACCACACTTTGAAGGATTGACAGAGTTACCTGCTGCAGGTGCTAAATATTTCTGTTATTATTGCTCTTGGGCCCAAGTCCCAGGGAGCCCTGCCTGGCAATTAATTGGACTGTTGAAAGTCTAAACACTGGTCATCCTTAGGCTGGTAGGAAAGGAGCACCAAAAACAAATCCCACCTTGGAGAGAGGACGGAGCCTAAGAAAGGAGGGGGAAATTCAGTGACATGAAGCCAGAGAGGTCCAGCTTTGTGGCTTTGCAGGGCTGCTCCAGCTGCTGCTGTGCACTGACTCCTCTGACCTGCCAAAGGAACTTCCCTCCTTTTTAACATTTAACTCCAAAGCTCTGCACAGGACTGAATGAATGCTGTTTTCTAACGAGTCAGTCCAGCCTGTGTTTTTCCCCTAGGCCTTACCTGTCTTCTAAACAAGCCAGATATTAGACATGGTAGCAGGCCCTGCTGACTGATGTGAGTGTTGAAATTAGGGCTTTGCTTGCCGCTACTGCTTGTATTTGTTTTACACAATTTGAAAAAAAAAAAAATAAAATCACTAAGTACTTTGGGACAGCAGGTCAGGCTGGTAGGTAGCATTTCTTTATTTCTGTCCTGTGAGAAGATCTGGCTGAACAGGAAACTCACAGTAAGGATCAGTTGGCTGATCTGGGCAACCAAGTTGTATTTGCTGCTTTCACTTAATTTGTCCTTAAGCTATTTAGAAACTAATTCAACCCCAGGAGTTTTATATTTTACGGCATGCCAGGAAAGTTGTCTCCAGTTTGTTGATGATCAAGGAAATATCTCATTTAAAACAAAAACTACAAATAAAACAACACTAAACTAAAATCAAAGCCAGATTTTTAAGATGACAGGTGGTACCTGCTCTCATGGCTGTGACTGAATTCCATTAGAAAGAAAGAAAATTGCAGTAAGAGCTGAAAAATAAGCCTGAGGAAGCCTCTCTTATTTCACATTAAAATCCTAGGTGTTGGGCATGGTGAAGATATATTACCATAAATCAAAGCTAATGCCATGAGCCAGATGGTTCAAATTTGTGTACTAAGTGTTAGGCACTAACAGAGCACAACAGTCTGTTGTCTTTCCACGGGAGGGTTCTCAGTTTTGAGCAGCTAATTAGCCTAAAATTAATTAGGCCCAATCTGAACATTTTTACACACACAGAAAAAAAAAAAAATTGAAGGCAGGAACAGGCCAAACCCCCTCTCTGAGTAGAGCAGCAATGGCACTGAGAACAGGCAGGAGGAAATTGCATGAGGGAACAGAACAGAAAAGAGCCCACACAGACAACAGCCACAGGCAGGTCAAAGGAAAGAAAAAGAAAGAAAACAAATCTTTGGAGAAGAGTGCAGCAATCCACCTCTGAAATTTAGTTGGGTGCTGCACCGAGGGTCAGCTCATCACAAACATGGTCCAGACGGTCGGGATAAATATTTTACAGATGCCACACTTGATATGATGCTCATGTTTAACCTGCTCTGCTGTGGTGGCTGTCTTGCAGAGACTTAGTGACACCCAATTCCTGTGTCCCAAAGGAGATGGCAAAGCTCAGGGCCCTGCTAGGAAACTGGCAGTTCTGCTCCAGAGCAGCATTCCCCTGGGAACGCTGCTGTAAAAATGCTGACACTTACCCCATTAGCCAGCAGACTTTCTGGATGACACAGATACCAAATCCCACCCCATTTCCACTCCTTCAGGCACACAAGATTTTTTTTTTTTTTCCTCCCAAATGGGAGCCTCAGCTCTTAAATAGCACACAAGCCAAAAAAGTCCCATAAAATGCAGAATTATATTTTGATTCTTTTTTTCTCTCAGTGAGCAAGCCTCATACACTCAGATGTGCTAGGCACTTTGGCAGGGCTGAGATCCGGGGCACTGCAATAATGTTTAATCCCATTACTAATGCTTATTTTAGAATCTGCTTGTCCTTAAAGACATGATAGTGATCTTAATTATTGTCTCCAACATGTATTTGCCTGAAATAATTATTATACTTCATTCCTATAGAGACAATGAGATAAAACTCTAATTTCGTTTTATTGGCCCTTCTATCCATCAAGAAATTAGTTTCTTGTGAGAGCTTTGAAGTAGTCCCCTTCACGGATTAAACTCCTTGAAAGTACAAGAACAGAAGGGCGGGGTGTGGGGGAACTGAAATAATTTACATACCAGCAGACATGTAATGGGAATCAACAATGCAACCAGACCTACATGATGGTTGAGAGGAAAACGTTGAGACATGCTATTCAACATGAAAAAAAAAAA
>VXBB01001698.1:48252-65050 GCA_013399915.1 Illadopsis cleaveri
AAAAAAAAAAGCCTGGTTAGCTGCAGATTTTAGCTCAGGAGGCAGCCAAGGGCTGCACTCAGGCAGAGGAAGCAAGCAGCAGAGAGGAGCTTCCCTAATCATATCTTTAAAAAAAAAAATAAATAAATAAAACAACAAGAACCCAACAACCTCCCAAAACACCCATTACGAGATAAAAGAACATCAGATGCTTAACTGTCACTTGGCTGTCTGCCAGGCAGGCTCCCAGCACCACTGTCAATATTATACAGTGTGTAGGAATAAATAGCACAAGCTCTGTCAGAGCAGCACCTGAGATTTGGTGTTAGATCTGTGCAAGATGTTGGCTCCCCAAAATATGAAAACTCTTGTGCCTTGAATTTCGTTACAAACAAAATTTCAGCCACTTTTTTTTTTCAGAAGACAAAGGTGCAAACCTGACTGCTGAGATTGTCCCTGTGTTTTGTCCCAAACAAATACAGGCCAACACTTATTTTAGGTAAATTTCAAACAAGACAAAAAAGAAAAGCTATCCATTAAAGGGAAAACCCTGAGCACAAGAATTATTAGTGTATGCAGGGATGAATTCCACGCAATCCTCTGAGCTGTCTCCTGGGACTGAAGGAACATTTGGGGCTGGTCCTGGAACATCTTGAGAGCCAGTGCTTTCCCACAGAAAGCAATGGGATCCTAAGTTTTTAGGAACTTGATTGCAATGGGTGCTCAGCATACTGGCCTGGGCAGAGCAATTGCACATGCTCTGAAATTCAAGTTTCTGAGTTATTCAATTGACCTGAACTGTAATCATGCCTTTAACTCTTGAGTCTGACTAGAACCAGGAGTGCTAAGGGGCCTGATGATCAGAAACTATAGAGTTAGGATGCTTTTAAATATAGATTACCACACCTTCAAGCAAAGAAATGTAAGCATGTAAAGAACCTGCCCCAAACCATACCATGTTAAGGACAGAGATTTTGGAGAGCTGGGCTGTATGTAGCACATGTTATATACTAAGCAACCCTTCCCAACCACCTGTTCATCATGGATATAGCTACAAAACACTTATTTTCTTTTCCATATGCTGCATATTTAAATTTCTGTCTAATATCCACACAAGCAGCTGTCACTTTTTTCAAGACACAGAGGTGGAGACACAAGGACCATGCATTGGCTCTTCCTCCACACATACTTTTGCTCTTTCTGCCTTCTGGCCTTAATGATTCCAAAATAAAAATCTCTCTGTCTGGCAGCAAGTGGCTGCTCTTTTTAGTGAGCATTTCCCACTGTACTGCAGCCCTGGTACCACTGTGCTGCAAGAAAAGAATATTCACTTCTTCCCAACACAACCCAGAGAGCCAAAACAGTGGGAAAACCTCCTGCTTGGTATCATGCCAAAGAAAGTTTTTGAAGAGAAAAATGGTGGTGTAGAGACAATGGTACAGACAGTGTTGGTCTGTAAAAATCCTATATATGATTGGATTATCTGAAGAAATGCAATGCAAATGGTAATCACATGTATGTCACTGGGGCTAAATATAAACGTGTCAGAGGCCTCCCATGTGGAGAAAGTCCAGCTGATGTTGATAAGATTTTATGCTTCAGCTGATGATTGAAAGGTTTCAGTCCAGCTTAAAGGTATGTGCTGACACCTTCATTGCAGATTTTGTAAGGAAAGGTTCGTATCCTTCACAAAAAGAATCTTAACCATGCAGACAGCAGAAGCTCAGGGTTCCATGCCCCACAGGTTATACAGCCCTGGGAATGTTGTGCAGCAATTTTCTGAGCTGGCATGTTGCAGATCCTAAAGCTGCATGCACAAGAGGAACACACAGTTCTCTGAAACTATCCAGTTCTTACAAGTCAAGCATATGATAATAGAACTTCCTCTTTGCTGATTAATGTCCTTTAAAGCTCTCAGCACTGTTGAACCATGTGATTAAAAAGTACCGTTTCTGTTGCCATGTGAAGAGCAAAAGGCCAACTTGTCTTTCAGCTCTGTGCCATTGATTTATTTTATAATATCCACGCATTTAAAAAAATCACATCGCTGCATTTAGGAAAAAATGCAGCAATGCTGCTCAGGTGACACAGGGGCCAGGCTGGCTGGCTGCCTGCCAGGGTTCTGCCAGGATCCACCACGGGCTGTGATGTCCTAGAGAAGCAGTTGTGTCATCTTGCTGGGAAGGAACAAGGCAGGCAGAATCCCATTCTCTATAATGTGGTTTCAGAAGAAGAGCCAAAATTGTTAAATTGATCAAACAATAGACAGAAAGGAGCAGAATTACATCAGGCACATTTCAAACCCCTCTGCAATTGCTGTTGGCAGCAGGCTTGCACCTACAAGAGACTTTTGCCCTTACCAACATTCAGGGGCTTCAAATTTTACAAAAAAAAAGGGCAGAACCAGGGGATAAAACTTAGAGGGAGCCATGGGACCAGAGCTGGTCTCTTCCCTCCCTGCAATGTTTGTACTCACCTCTAACTTATGAAGCAAGGGCTCTGAGAGATGTCAGCTACAAGAAGAAGCCTGGCTCCATAGTTTGAGGACGCTATCCCACCCACCTGTGCCATGTTCCCAGGAGAACTAAACCTCCCCCAGCATTTCAGCCACTGCCCATCACAGCTGGGCACTTCTGCCCAAATTGCTGCTCGTGTGTGCAGGTGTACCCCTGATCTGCTGTCCTGGATAGGGCTGATGAACTTCTGCCATGGTTTAGGAATAATAGAAGGGCAGAAAAACACACCTTAAACATCCCAGTAAAATTAACACAGGACTTTCTTGGTCCATGCCACCTCTCTGCTTTTTATGGTTTTGGTGCAAATATCTCAAGGGGCTGAAAGAACTTTCTTACTCACAGACAGATATACAAATAGCAAATGCAAAAGCTGGTCATCCTCCCCGCTCAGTACCAGGAAAATACCTGTGCTGGTATGAATAATATCTGGTGTTGCAGTACTGGCTTTACAGCAGTTCAGTCCCAGCCAAGCAAGTATGATAAGAAAAAAACTGTTGCAAACTGGTGATTTTGAAACTTAGGAAACCCCCAGCTGAGCCGAAGCATTGTCAATGGTTTCCCACCTAGCCCATCTGGTACAGCCTGGGGAAATCCTATACAGTACCCACAGAAATATTTTAGGAGTAAACAGGAACGTTTGAGCGATTTCTTCCCTCCCCCATCCCACCGGAGCAGAGAAGGGAGTGGAAGTTCAGCACAAGGCTTTTATTTCTGCCCTGTTACATAACCGCGCCCGCCTCTGCAGAATTCCTCCCGCTTCCAGCGCCATCAAACCCACGGGAGGCTGGGAAGGAGACAGGGAAAAGGTATGTGCCTTGCTCAGGGCTACGCAGCAAACCAGTGGCAGAGGTGGGAGGGGAACTTGCAGGTCCCGGCAGAGCCGCTGCCGAGCCCCGACGAGGCTCCACATTCCTGCCATTCCTCGCACATTCTTTTTCCAAACGTGAAATGCTGCTGCATCACGGGCTGACCGTCCAACCCAAGGCACCACCTGCTTCCCGATCATCCCTCTGCCATCCAGCGTGCACAGACAGACACTGGAGCTATTCCTTGCCTTAGCCTCAAGAGAGTTTGAGATTTCTGGAAATCATGCCCATCACGCCCAGCACATTCACTGGCCAGTGGTTTTTCTCTTTGGTAGCCTTCCCTAACCACAGGCCTCATTTCAGCACCACAGACTGAGTCTCCTATTCTTTTAAAATTCTGCAGTAGATTCCATTTGCTAATACTAACAGGAAATCCCATGAATCTGCCTCATGCCCTTTCACTGACTTCACAAATCCAATTGATACAGATAGAGCCAATTTCTCAAACTGCAGCTGTCCACACTTACAAAGCTCTGACTGTTAGATAAGAAAGTGCCAGCTGGAACAAGAAGTTTCTCCTACTACTGGATGCCACACTCCCAGCCAAGCAGGCAGCTGTCAGCTTGGGTGGTGGCAGAGCTGCTTAAAATGGGAAACCCTTAGATCCAGTCCCTCGTGCTCACCCTAAAGCAATTGAACAGCCCCACAACAGGAAAAGGGATATATACACAGTCCCAGAAGAATGCAGTTGCACTTGTTTCCAACCCCCTCTCCATATTATTGCATCCCTCATGGGCCACAGTAGCTGGAGGCCGAGGAAGGTGCAGTATTTGGGACAAAAAAAAGCTCTGTTGGCCACGCTTTGGATCTAGGAAGGGCCATGTTCTCAGCCTCACTGAAAGGGAAGCTGAAGTTCTCCTCAAGTCTGAGCAGCGTTCTGCATTTCACAGAGCTAACGCATGGTCGTGTGATGACTTCCACTGCTGGTTTTAAACCATGTGTGAGTTTTAATCTGCTCCCATTACAGCTCCCAAGATGTTTGAATAATCAGGCAGTAAACTGGGAGGTGAGGGGATGGGCAGAGCAGCTGGCTCCACCACCCTCAGCCTGGATGTGTCCAAGGGGGAGCATGGATCATCTCCCATCGGAGTATACCTGGATATGCATTCACCCCTGACAGCAAGAGTGCACCATACCTGCGAAGGGGATTTCAGGGGGCTGGAAAAGGAAAAAACTTTCAGCAGAGGAGGGTCTAATCCTCTGTCCTACACCATCACCCCATGAGGTGGCTCTGCTAGGTGCCATCAAGCCTTTCTGCAGGCTGTGGCTCTTGGGCACCTGCCTGAGCATCAGGAAAACTATTTAAAAATCCCTTCGTGGATCCCCACTTCACCTACCCTTGGTCCAGTATGGGAATAAGCATAAGCAGAATAAAAGAAATCCATGTTATTAATGACACTCAACTGATTCCATCAGTGCCTTCCTAAAAGATTTCTGTCTTAGAACCAAAGACATCTCATGGCTCACTGCATGTCTTCAGTGAACCCTTGGAAACTACCAGAAACTTTTTATTTCTTCTCTAAAATAACACAGCTGCCTACTGAAAAATGCACATATGCCCATGTATTCTGTTTTGCAATTTCCTTATTTCTTAATCCTTACTCTACTTTTCAGGAGATATTTTAGAGCCAATCCCTCTCCTCCCTCATCCCCCACATCAACCACTGAGAGGGATTTTTTAAAGGGGTTTGTAAGTCTGACCCTTTACATACAGACTTTCCTGAGATTTTTAATCTTGTTAAACTTCCTCCTAAATAAGGACCTTTCAAAAGCATTTTTTTTCTGTTTGGTAAATCCCATCAGCTGAGTACTTTCACAAAAATGAACAGAAATTCTTCTGATAAGTTGGGAAGAACATTAAACCAGAAACCTTTAATAGCTTTGAATACTCCATGGGAAACTCTAGTCTCAGCATGAGGACAACTGATTTGATCAAATACCATACACAGATACACAAATAAGTAGATATGCATCATTATACTTCAGAGGTTTTAAGCCATAAGAAGAATGAGACAGCATATGAATTCTTCAGTCCAGAATTCACAAGAGAAATGAAAAATCCATATATATATATATATACACACACATACATTTAAGCAAAGGAAATTTGTTCTTAAAAAGTGAAATACTGCTTGTGTAGATACTTTGGCATCCATAATTGCACATTCCTTTTGCTCTTTAACCTTACAGTCATCTTTATGGTGATTTCCTGAATGGGAAAAGGGTCTTCAGGAAAGAAAACCCAACCGAGAAAGAAACAAATAACTAAGTAGAAATTAAAGCCCAAGCAGTAAATACAACACTCGGTGCTTTTTTTTTTCATGGAAACTTTCTACATGGATCCATGCAAGTTACATGTATGGAAAGCTGACTGTGGCTTTGCGGTCTTCTTAATGTAAATATCCTGACATAAAAATTACTATTCTCGAAACCTTTGTGGAAAGGTTGGAAAAAATCTCCTCATACACAGACCTGTGTAAACTGTTTAGTAACTAGGGAGAGTTTTCGGATGGAAGCTGCCTTCCCCAGCCCCCGTTGCAGACTCCTGCCTCATTTTGTGAAATTGCTTTGCTGTCTTTCAGAGAGGGCAGCTGAGCAATCCGTTTCAGTGCCTCTCTTTCCCATGGAACAAATCCCCCTCCCAGCCCTCCTGCTGCATCCTGACAGAGATGGCAGGCCCTTCTTCGCCGAATTCTTTCAATAATGCTGCAACTGCAACATTAGGAGAAACAATTAGGACTAAAGGGAGTTGCCTCTGTATGCCAGATCTGCTTAATAGCTTAATTAAATAAACAGAAATATAATTATAATGTAAATATTTCCTTTCTTTAATTCCAAGGCATCCTTAGAGGGAGAGCACTGCTGAAATGAGACAAAGTTATTGAAAACCTTTTCAGTTCCTCCACACTTAAAAACAATTTTGCTGTCTTCCCATGCCCTCCCACTTGTAGTATTTCACTTTTGAAATTTCAGAACCAGCTATCAGACAGAGAAAAATGCATCCTTGAAAATGAATACTCCAGACAGTCAAAAGTGTTTATAATTGAAAAGGACCCATGAAGGAGTAAATTGCTCTGTAATTTATAACTGCAGATTTCCTTCCTCAAATTATTTTCATTCAGCAGTTTTCTCTGCGAATTTTTACAGTTTCAAATGTTTTTTTGAAAAAGTGCAAGGCACGCTCAGATCATGTTGTCTTTTGGCACGTACACAGCCACTCAGAGACCACGACCCTACCTTATGGCTTTATGTTGAATGAACTCTGATGGCTTCAGTACATTTACTCATGATTTACATCAGTTCAGGCTTAAATTTATCATCAAAAAGATTGTTCCCCATGTACTTGCACGGGGAAATTTTCTTTGGCTTCACCACCACCAAGTTCTGAATGCAACCTGTTCCACCTAGCTGTTTAGAAAGAACAATAAAAAACTAAGCAGTGGCAGTGACACCATCCTGAAACAGCACACAACAGGTCAAGTATTATGAAAAACCCCTCTAAAATAGCAAGAGGAGGAATATAGTAAAATTCCTTGAATTAGGAACAAAACTCCTACTGCTGGCTAGATCTGATTCCAAATTACAGTGATCTTAGATTTGTCCTTTCTCTCTTAGAGCTGCTAAAAGTAAAAGTCAGCATGTAAATGTGCAAACTCAATGCTGACCCCAGACCAGCACAAGTTCAATATCTTGAGGATTCTTCACACAAAAGCCTCCAAGAGCACCTGGGCCTAGGCAAGACACTCAAAACTTTGCAGGCAACCCAGAAACCTGCAAGTCCCAGCTGTAATAATTATGGCCAAACCAAATTTTCTGGCAATGGTTTCCTTCATTTCACAGTCTGGACCCACATTTCCCATTTGACAGTCCCCATCCCACTCTTTTCCGTGTATGCACGTGAGTTACCTCCTCATGCCATGAAATGTGGGGTCATTTTCTGTCTGATGCTCCCTGTGACTGCCCCAGGTTTGGCCTCCTGACCCCCTACAGCAGCTCCACACACGTGCTCTCAAGGCTGTGCCAGCAAATGGTTATGCCATTAATAAAATCTCTGCAGAATGCAAGACACAGGTGTGTGTGCTGTGAGTTTAGGAAGGAGAGCTGAAGATGACCTCATGCTGTACTTGGGAAGGAGGATGTTAAAGAGTTCAGGCAGCCAATGCTGACAGAGAGACATGGACCTGTACAACAGGGACTCTGCCTTCTTGCTTCCTCTGTGCTCCCACACGGAGAAACCTCAGCCCCAGCTGAAGTTCGGAGGGCCCCACAAGGAACCAAGCTGCAGGTTAATTAGGGATTACACCCACACCAAAAAGGGGTATGGGAGAGAAGAAACAGAACTGGTTTAACTGTGTTAACTCCACTGTTAATGCAGGCCAGTAGTACACTTGACTTTATGACTGCAAATTGGTTTAAGATATTTAAAAAAAAAAAAAAAAAATTCGCAGAAAATGCACTTCTTCACAATTCCCTGTTCCCAGTCACCTCCTTGTCTTCAGAAAGTGACCCTGGGCTTGCTGCCATTGTTACTTACATCTTCCCCATCATCAGACCTATTCTTGTTTCTACTTGGTGCTCTTAATTCCTTAAATATGAAAGTTTATATTTATCTATATAGTTATACACATATATTCCACTCAGTTTCCTCAGGATATGACTCTTCCATGCTGCATAAACTTCCTTCCCTGGCCTTCTCCAGCTCTATCATTCTTTTTGCTACTGTCCAGGGTGCAGCTGTCAGGGGCAGGAAGCCCCAGACCCTGCTGCTCACACACAGATTGATCAAGGTCAGGAAAAGAGTAGCCAGTACCTGCTGCCTCCCACCCTCCCCAACTCTTCACATCAGAACAAATGAGTCCCCAGGTAGCCCCGTGAGCTCTCAAATGCAGAAACAGACTGAGAAGTTGGTGTAGGGAGGTAAAACCCACCTCAGACAAGGACATGAGGTTATGGCCCTCCCAGAGATGGCCAAAGGCTGAAAAAGAGGCAGGGGAAACTCAGGTGAGCACCCCAGAACATAAAAACTGCAGTGGGTAATCATGATGATGAGGTTTCTCGTGTAGGAAAGCCTCAAGGGATAAAATGGATATGCCTGGATATTGCAGTTGCAATTTTATTTCAAATAATTAATTAAAAATGTGATTAAATAAGTAACTCATCTACATTATTTATACAACCTGTTCAGCACTCCTAATTTCCAAGGACTCGCAGACTCGGATTAGAAACTGGATTTAATTTTTTCTCTAAATCAATTTTGCTTGCATTTGGAACAGAGAACTAGAGAATGTATAAAAGTGTCACAGACAACTTAAAGCAGATGAAATTATGTGAGTTCCCGTTTATTCTGCCAACATGCAGATGAGAAAAAAAAATTCCTGGTGTTTTTCCTCAAGTCTCTAAAATGTCAATTTTGGAGGCCTCTCATAATAAGATTAGTAGAAACTGATGCTGAAACTGTAACTGAAAGGGAAATTTCGTGAGCGGATTTGGAGAAAAAGGAGAGCATGGCTATGCTGAGTGCAGAGACAGCCACAGAGAGCTCCATGAAATCCAATGGAGTCACCTTAAATCTAAGTGCTCATCAAAATGCTTCACATAAATGAACCACCATGGCTTCTGAAGGGCAAAAAATCACCATTCAGTAGGAGTGGGTTTGCACTGTGAAAGGTGAACTGGAACTGAAATGAACTTTCCCACGCTAAAGAAAACGCTTACATCCTGCCTGGCCAGTTTTAGAGAAAGAAGTCAGCTACAACATTTGGATGTAAAACCAAAATTCTTGAGTCAGGGCTTCTCTAATCCAAGGCCTTCATCACAGCCCATTTCTGCAGCTCATGTGGCAAATCAGCCTCTGCAAGGATCACCAAGGACAGACTCTGCAAGGTGTCTTCAACTCCCCATCAATCTGAGGTGCAACCAGAGGGAGTTAGAGACATAGCACCCTGCAGGATTTGACCCAGCTTCATAAAATAAAGAACCCAAAGGTATAAAACTACGCTTAGCTGGATTCCCTTTTGCAGTTTCAAAATCCTAAGGAACATGTCATTGGAGCAATGGGATAATTATTACAGCATAGAACTGTTAAAAGTAAAAATGTCCTCCGTCCCCCTTTGATGTTGAAAGAAGAGTCATTAATTCAAAGGCATGCAAAAATTCATGGAATTTAAAACACCAAGCAAATTTAGTCTAGTCTTGTCAGATACAGGGTGCCTTTTATAAGACATTTCCTAGCTTGCCCCAACCACCATGGAGCCCCCACAGCTTTTTCAGATCTCCTCTACAGGGTAGTTAGATTATCCTCAAATACAGCAAAATCATTAAACCACAGCAATTAAAATGGATGTGACTTCAAGGGCTCTTCTCTAAAGCACTGCTCTATACCAACTAACTCATTCCAAGCCATGCAGAACCCAAAAGTAACATATCCCAGAAAGTCAGCCATGTCCTGGGCTGCACCAAAAAAACCCCACAGTTGGCAGGTCTAGAGAGGTTTTACTCTGCTCTCGTGAGACCCCAGCTGGATCCAGCTCTGGGGGCTCCAGCATCAGAAGGCATGGACCTCTTGGAGCAAGTCCAGAGGAGGCCCCAAAGATGATCAGAGCGATGGAGCACCTCTCCTATGAAAACAGGCTGAGAGAGTTGGGGCAGTCCAGCTTGGAGAAAAGAAGATTCCAGGAAGACCTCAGAGCCTCTTCCAGTACCTAAAGGACTACAAGAGAGTTGGAAAGGGACGTTTTGCGAGGGCATGGAATGGCAGGACAAGGGAGAATGGCTTTAAACTGAGAGAGGGTGGGTTTAGATAACATACTAAGAGGAAATTCTTTACTCTGAGGGTGGTGAGGCACCGTGACAGGTTGCCCAGGAGGAGCTGTGGATGCCCCATGCATTCCTGGAAGTGTCCAAGGCCAAGCTGGATGAGCTTTGAGCAATCTGGTCTAGTAGAAGATGCCTCTACCCACAGCAACAGGGGGGAGTGGAACTTTAGATCTTTAAGGCCCTTTCCAAACCACACCATTCTACAAAACATGTATTTTTCCCTTGGACATAAGGTCAGGCATACAATTATGAGACTGTTGCCTTATAATTATCAAAGCTTTCAGCAAACTAACCTAGTTTTCAAGATTTCACCCACCCACTGAACTGGTACCTCTTTGACTGCACCCCAGTGGGACAATGGCTGTTTGTGGTCTCACCAGACTCTTCCCTTCAGCCCTTATGGATGTCCATCTCACAAATGCTGCTGCAATTTATAATTTTTAGTATCATTCACAATTTTTAGTAAGTGTATGATTGACATTAATTGACATTGTAGGGGTTTTTTATGCTGTCCCTTCAAAGTTTCCTTTCTTTTCAGTTCAGGCCCGCAGGTGCCATGGCTGCACTTAAAAATCAGCCCACTGACCAAAGTCATGGAAGCACTTGTCCTTGGGGACCACCTGATTCCCTCTAAGAGGCTCTTCCACTATTTTGTAATTAAATTTTCTGCTACACTTCGCTAAATTTCCACTAGGCCTCACTCAACAGGACAACATGACAAGAATGGAGATAACATATTGTGAAAGCATAAAACAACAGCAGAACTCTCTCTAAGAGACTGCCACAAATAAAAGACATGAATCTTATTAGATGTTAATTTGCTTTTATATTTTTGTTAGAGAAGCTTTCATGCTCTTTGTGTCTCTTTGGTTAACTCTTTGTAACTCTCTGGCTTGCTGAGGAATCAGGTAGAGCACAAGTTGGCCCAAACCATGCCAGGGGCCGTTCCAACACTGTGAGACCACAAGAGAACAGAAATACTGAACAGTGCTGTGCTGTTTCCTGGTAAATAGAAGCCCTGTGGCACATTTTCCCCCCGTAGAAAATGCATATCCTTTATTCACCCAGGCTGCTCCATTAAAGAAAACACACAGTTAAAAGGTAAAAATTATATGAATCAGCTTTTTCAGGAGCATTAGTGTTCGTGTTGGAAGCCTGCTCGTGAGGGAACCTCCTCCTTCAAATATCTTCAATCACCACATTTCCATTCCCATCACACATCAGACTAAGAGCAGGAACTCAGTTCCTTTCAGCCAAACAAAACTGGAAGGGCACTAATGCTCTCCAACCAACAGTGGTCACTGAGCCTTCAAATGACATTCCTGCCTGTGGCCAGTCCCAAGTCCAAAGCCTGCAGAGTGGACAGCTTGGACCTTGGCACCAGCTGGTTGGTTCTGTAGATCTGTCCCTGTAATGTTGCACTACTCACTAACACAGATGAAGCCTCCGTGTGCAGAACTCGCCCATTAAACCCTTTTAAAGGGATTTAAGACACCCAGGCCCCAGAGACTGGTGTCACCCCAGTGATATCACTGGAACTGCATGGACAACCATATCAGACTCAAAGAGCTGGAAGTCATTTAGTCTCTGCAAGCAAGTGAACGACCACTCTGGATGAAGTCTGTAGTGCCCCCTAGTCTGACTTTCTTCTCAGAACTGAGTAGGTTCAATTCCTCTGTCACTACAACAGTTTCCACACTAGACCAAAAGGTTACTGCTGGTCTTCAACAGAACTTCCCTGACCATAAATGAGCAAGTTCCCCTGTTATCAGAGACAACTGCAACCCAGGCTGCAAACTCTGCACTTGGCTGGTTATAACTTACTCCAGCACTTTGTCTTGCAGAGTGAAGACAGATGACTTGCTAGTGGTCATTTATAAAAAAGCTCAGGACTGGACTGCAGTGATACACGTGATCAGTGTTGTTACCTATTATATTATATATAATGGACAGTGGTTTGTGGGCGGCAAGTTGCAAATACACTCGGCTCTTCCAAGTTTGTATGCCTTAAATTGACTTTAGATTTCCTCGGTTCTATAGTACATATTTTTAGAGTGTTTGGATCTGATTCAGCTTGTCCCACTGAACAAAACAGTTTCACTGCTCTGAGACCAGAGGAACACACTGGTGAATCAGGCCCTTTATTTGCCTCCAATGGCTCACTATCAGGCCTACTGCAAACTACCTATTGAAAGCATGACAGCCAGCACTATGCTCTATAGTGAGCGTTTGGAGTATCATGCCCTAAGTATAGGCCATATGAAGAGGTCTTTTGTTCAGGAAAGCAAACTGTACAGTGTTTAGTAAGCCACACTCCAAATATAGGATCGATAAAGCGCGGCTAAAATCAACTATTGCCTCAACAGGCATTCACAGATTTTCTCTGAATTAAGCACGCTTGAATCTTAGGGCCACAATGCCTTCACTCAGCTCTTTCACAGACAGTTCATGCAGAAATAGAGTAGGCTGGGACCTGGTATCGGGCAATGTGCAAGAACTTGAGGCTCCAAGTGGGGAAGAAAAAAAAAAAAAAAGAGGAAAAAAACCTCCAAAATAAAAATAAACCATATGGAATCCACACTCAGATGCCTTTAAAACAACCACAAACATTCTTGCTGCCTCAAGCTGCAAATGTCGTGAAACAATTACTGGGCTGGGGGACTTCAAAGGTTCACTGAGAGCAGCAGTTTTATTTTTCAATCAAACACAGGAATAGGGCTTTTTTTTCCTCCCTCCCTCTCTTGCTCTCCCCTTTTTTTTTCTGAATGAAACAGCGCCCAGGCTTCCTGATTTCAAAAACCCTGTTCCGCTTCGCTTGACCACTCCATAACCTTAGGAGAAGCTCAAAAACTTCAAAACGAAACTGTGAGTCATACTGAATGAAAAAGACATTCTTATATTTCATTAAGATTGAAAACTGCTGCATTCCTTGTTTGTAAAATTTACATGAATGGTCTTTAAGAGCTTGCAGCTGAATGCTGCGTAAAGCTCCAACTTCCCTAAATTCCTGTTTACTTAATCATTGATTCTAGGAGGTGACTGACAGTCTTTTGCAAGGGTTTGGAGATTCATAATTCACTGTGCACAGGAACAACTGGACTCCTTCTTNTTTTGAAGCATCTGTGCACTTTTATTTCATGTTTTCATTTCAGAAAGGCAACGGTTTAACCTCAGTTTCCTTGCAGGAGCTTTTGCAAAGGCTGCAGTGGTGCTTACCTCGAGCATTGGCTCGATTGGTAGAAGGAGCTGTGCTTGACATGATGTTTTCAGATGGCTGAAAGCACAGGGCATGTTTGGCAGAACAGATGTATGGCTGGCAGCCCCAGTCCTGCAGCATTTCAGGAGCACACCTCCCACCACCGGGAGAATCCAGGCTGCTCCAAGAGGCTGGATCCCAAGGGGTTCAAGTTGGCACTGACCCCTCTGCAGAGAGTCATGCACACAAAAATCATGCAGAAATAACATGCTGCCCCCTTTGAAGAGAACTGAGTCAAATTGTTAAAAATGAAACTGACTCATTGTAGAAACAGTGGTCACTGGAATGGCATCTCCACAACTGCTGCGGTAAGAGAGGAAGCTGCCTGACCACAACTGCCTTTGTGCTTATTCTAGCTGTTTAAGTTCTAAAAACCACAAAACCCCATTTGAAATTCCACTGTATAGCAAGGTTTGTGTAATGAGGTTACAATTCATAATAGGATCATTGAAAACTGAAACAAGCAGCATTAATATGTGGACTGCCTGCAACGAGCTAGCAGCAGCGTGATGATGTCATTTTTAATTAAAAGTCTGTCCCTGTTTGATACGCTAAAAAAAGAGTGCAAATCAGGGAATATGTGCTGATCCCATCCATAGGGAAAGACTGTCAGGCAGCACCATGGTATCACAGAGCACCCTGCGAGCCATATGGCATGGCTTTAATGGAACTAATTCCCACGTACTCTGCTTGTGTCACGCGTATCAGGATTCTGCTCCCACACTGAAAAGACATTAGTCGGGAACAGGGGGAGGGGAGGCCCAGTGATACCCAGCATCGTGTCCTTTACCATGTGCCATGCTGTAAATGCTGCTGCAGCAGGGCTGAGACCAAGAGGAAATGGGCTGCAGGTTCATGGAAGTGGACAGACCCTTCATTCCCTTAGGTCAGCAACTACGCCAATTTACAGCAAGGCAAGCCCAGGCCTTTAAGCAGAGGTGACCAAACAGCCCGGTGAAATATAAATTCAAAATGGCTGGTACTTGTAGAGCCATTATTCATCCAGTATTGCACTTTCACCCAAGACTGAGTGACACAGAAACCAAGAGATGCTCGTCCTCAAAACCCTTCCCTGCTCTGCACTGTTGATTCCTTTTCAGCCTCTTGGACTTTCCTTAGGGCAATTAAACCAACTCTGGACTTCAGTATAAGGAGGATACACTCCTGTGAACGTCAGTGTTTGCTGAACACGTGGTCCACCTCCCAAACATCAGGCACCACAGACCCAGTCAGGCCATCCTCAGTTCTCTGAACAGCCTTTTTGACTAGAGAGAGGCTCATCATGCTCAGCTGGGCAAGAACTATAAGATGCTGGTAGTAATGAAGCCAGCCACGACTTGTGCGAAGGCAGCAGAAGAAAGATGACCGAGAGAACATTTAGATTTCACTTGACTCCCATTTTCATGTCCTACAAATATTTCACAGGTAGTTTTGCCATTTATTTAAAATTTCACTGTTAGATTTCTCCACTCTAAATTACTGGGTTTGGGTCCAACCTATGAAAACTATTGCATGCACAACCCTTACACAAAACTGGTCCGCAGACCTCCACTAAACCAATAGAATTTACTTTTCCTTTTTAAGATTTCTGTGTGAAGTTTGATGCTAGGGTATATGTGGATCTTTGAAAAACATTGAGTTGATCACGAGTGTAAAAGAAATTTGGGGAACATTAGCATAAAATTTTGGCATTAGGTCATAGTTTTATAGAATGCTGCCCTCATTTAGGATATGCCCTGCCATTGTCATCAGGAATATTTAGGTGAAAATTCATTTGGACTAGTAGTTTTATTTCACCCAGTACTTTAGCTGCCCAGATAGTTATATACAAAATTTAAGAATGGAGAAATCCATATCCTGTCCCAGGTATCTGCAGGCCTGCAAACATCTTCCTCGGTTTATATTAAAAACTTTTATTCAGAAGGTTTCAGCTCTAGGCCAGCCAGAGAATGCTCAGCATAAAACACCTGGAACAACTGTGCTCTCTGAGCACAATCCTACAGGATTCCTTCTCAGGAGACAGAAACAGACAGGACAAGTCTCTGACTGCAGCAGCTCCTCTCCCAAAGCCCTGTGTGTGGGTGCATGTGGCTGCAAGCACACACATGTGTATGAAAGGGAAAGAGTGCTCCCAACCCACTTTCTAAGCCAGTGGGAGGGCAGGATTACCACAGGATTGGACCCCACATGTTTAATTTTCACACAGACTTAACGTGAGATATGCTACATCAGACCCAAGATAGTGGTGTTCCTATTCTTACTGACCCCAATCACTTTAAGCCCATTGAGTGCTGCACTCCAGAGAGAAGATTTAAATTACACTTGGAGAATGTTTCTTGTAATACTGAGTGCAGTGTGCTTTTTGAAGAAATAGTATTTCCTTCTTGGGCCACAATGAGCAAGTCCAAGGTCAGACAAATCACGTGTGGTAGAACAGGTTGCAGTGTGAAGGGCTCACAGGGTCACGCAGATTTTTGTTTTTCAGCTCAAGGAACTTGGCTATTTGTCAGTGAATACAATGCCTATCTTCTCATGCTAACAATTGATGCAATTCCATATACTCATCATTGTGAAGCCAAAATTCATCAGCTAAAAAAATTTTCACCTACCTATCCTATAAATGACAAAGCATTACTCATAAAAACTTTACAAACAGAATTACAGCCAGATGAACAATAAAGAAGACTTTTCAAATTTGTTCACTTGCACGGGAAAAACATTGGAGATTGGAAAAGTAAATGTAAAGCTGTTCTCAGTGAATGTTAACCTATAAATAAAGCACTGAAGATCCCCAATACCAGTATAAATTTTCCCACCCTGTTCATTCTTGCCTTACCTTGGAGGCATATTAAGAAATGAAACTGCAGGGATGTTTCTGCCCGATACCCTTTTTGTGAGTTTCACAGCTAGAAAGTGAAAGGCTCAGCAGGTTAAATACCAGCAGAGTAAAGTATTTTATTCAGATATCAGTTGCAAAGATCGGGGGAGGAGGGGGAACGCAGTGAGGCCTTTCAGCCTGCAGTGCCATGGGAGAAGAAAAACGAGACAGCAGAAGTGTGTGGTAACACAAAAAGAATGTTATCTCAGCGGAGGGGAAAATACTTTCAAATGCATAATTGCAAACACATACCCTCAGCAGCTAACCCAGAGCCCTCTCAGACTGCACAGCTAAGAGTTTGGAAAGTGGCCAAAGTATCAGTTTTATTTGAGAGATCAAAGTGATGAAAGAGAGAGAAAGAATAGCATCAAATATGATTGATAAAAAGTATTGCTTTCTTTGATTGGTTTCTGCTCCCCCTCCCTTTTCCACCTCATTCTTCTCCCAAGTTCACAAAAAAAAAAAAAAAAAAAGAGAGCTTTGTGTC
>VXBB01001698.1:71426-84198 GCA_013399915.1 Illadopsis cleaveri
AGGGAGGGGGGGAAAGAAAAAAGGGATGTTTCAGGCTGCCATTCTTCCAGCTCTTGCCCTCCCCATTGTTGACAGCAGCCGCTCTATATTTACTCTAGCAGCATTACATCCTGTACGTGGGGATGGCTCTGTGCTCTCAGATGTTTCCGAGTCACTCCGGGTTGGAGGATGCAATTGTGCACCGCATCCTTTCCTCCGCCGCGTCCTGCCTCACCTCAAAAAAGCACAATGGCACCACCCAAAGGACACATTTTTGCACACAGGGAGCCTCGCTCGGTGCCTTTCCCCCTCCCGTGTGTGCACCAACAGCACTTCTGACAACACTGAGCCCTGGGGCGGCAATATTCCTTTTCTCAGGAAGCGGCGCGGCACAGAGCTTATCCGCGATTATAAAATCATGCATACAGGAAGAGACATCCATATTTTTATAGCTCCTCTGATAAGGCTGTAACAGAAAAGACAACTGTTAAAGCAGCTGCCCCTTTCCTTTGCATCCGACACGAATGCAGCAGGCATGCCTAACATAACAAATTGAGCAGCTTTAGGGAAGATTAAATATAGGAAGAGATCACTCTCTTGCCGGCAGAATGGTAAATGATACTGGTCCACACGAATCTCTAAGAAAAAAATGTGTGCCAGAACACAAGAAGTTAAAAGGAAGAAGGGATAGGAGATCCCTTCATTCCATTGCATTGAGGTAATACAGCAGCACATATATTGCTATATATCTTCCCATATGTTAGGCACTGGTCCTAATAACCCAGAAGAACAGGGGAGCTTTTTAAGAACAAGTTGGACTTGTTCTCCTTTCTCAGCATCAGTCATAGCTTTCATAGTTCATTCTCTTAGATCATTTTTGTGAAAGCATGAAGTGATTTCACAACTGAGGATAGCCATAACATAGGCTCTTCCTAACAAATGTATGAGGGTTTGATCATTTGGAATGTACATTTTTCCGAGGCAAAACCAAACAATTTCAAAGCTAATACGGGCAATGGCCTATTAGTGCGTTCAGTTCCATGTTATATATTCATCCAGGTTGCTCCACTTACATCAGCAAAACTGAGGAGAAAAAAAAATAAATCTGGTCCTTTAAAACAACATTTGTGTGTAAATATAACAGAGAGAGACCAAGTTATGAATGGCAACTAGTTTTCAAATGCTTATGACAGTGAACATAAAACACTGCTCTGTTCTGTGCTTTGGTTTCAAAAAGGGAAGACTAAGACACAACCAACTGACAAAGACTAAAGTGGCATTATTTTGAAGGGCATCAACTACTTCCAAATGTTGTCAACGGGCTCTGGAGATTCTCACTTGACAATCTGAAGTCTCTACCACAAAGACACATGCACAAAGCCTTTTAATTGTTTCAATTTGGTTACCAGTTGGCAATATTGCATGAGAAAAACTGCTTCTCGATAGCTGAGGAGGGAGGCCAAAGACTGATTGGGCATAAAGAACAAACTACTTCCTGCCCCCAGGTCAGCATTGGGAGAACTGGGTGGGGAATGGCAGGCTCTGATTGCCTGTTCAGTTCATAAATAAGAGACTTTGGTCTCCCAGAGAGCAAAATGAGGAGGAAATACCTTTCAAGGCTTGTGTTTTAAACATTGTTTCCAGAATAAAGTGAAAGCACAGCCTTTGAAATTATTTAACACACCAGTTGGCCAAGAAGGATGTGCCAGCCTTAAACATAGCCGTCAGGGCCCAGATACTCAACAGAACTCCACTGCCCACGTGCATTTCCAAATCAGATGACTGGATTTCCTGAAGCACTAGGCCTCCAGCAGAAGTTTTGATTATTTTGGCATTTCCTTTAGGAGTTGAATTGGAAGTTGACAACAACTGCTGAGTGCTCAGCTCCTTGAAAAACCTGGCCTGGAGATTAATAGCTTTGCAGTGCTGAGCATACCAGCTGCCTTTTTTACCCAGTGTCTCTCATAATTTACAGTATAAATTACTCAAGTCTTTAAACGCTTTTGGGAAGCTGACCATGAGTTTTCCCACTTTATAGGCAAAACAAATGCAAAAGAGCCTGTTCTAACAATAAATCTAGAGTAAAATCTTCCACAGACTCACATTTCCTCAGTCTCCTGTATTTGCATTAAAGAGTACACGTAAAAAGGTGAATATTTTCAAAGACAGCAACAACCTGAAAGCTGCAGGCAGAACTAAAGACACACATAGTTGAGACACACACAGCTGAAAGAATGATCCTGCTATTCCCTACATGAATTTGAAGCTCTGTGCTCATTCTCAAGAGAGACTCTCCATTAATAACTTCAGCCTATATGGTTACTCTGACCCTTCAGTACATCCCTGTCTGAAGAGGACCTTGACATTATTAAAGGACAAAGTTAATGAAAAAGTTTTGTGAAGAGTGTAGTGGATGGCAAACCTACCATATAGGTGAGAAAACAGGGGGCAGTGGTGGTGTGCTCTGCATCTTTTTGGAGAGCATGAAAAGGAAAACATCAAACCTCCTAAAGCTTCAGCTGTGCACTGCCACAGCCCATAAAACCAATTCCAGCTACGTTCCCCAAGCACGGTTTTCCTAACACTAAAGGGCAGCAAATCAACTGACAAAAACTTGTAAAGGGGACCATAAAAACATTATTTTCATTTCAATTGGAAATGAGGCAGATAGTTAATAAAAAGTTGGTTACCTCAAGACGGGGAATACCTGCCAAACTGTGTGGAATGGACATTTTTGTGCCAGTGCATCATGCATCCATTTCTGACTTAAGTGGTTATAAAAGCCCATCAATTCAAACTGTCTGTTGAGGAATTTAGGTTAAGATCTCCCTATATAATGGTCATCACCTTAGTGATATGCTCTTCAACCCTTTCTAATTGTCAACTCACCAGCAGCCACACTGCCAAGCCCTGTAGTTTTACCCAAAGCCAATATCCTGTTAAAGTTTGCAGGATTTCAACTGAGTAAGAACCCCAGGATTTGGTTTTCAAGTTATGTCTTGGAGCACACAACGTCCAAAGCTGACGTTGCAAGCATTCAGTTAGAAAAATAGCAAGGCATTTAAAAAATAATAAAAATTAAAATGACCGGCTCTAGTCACTGAGATCAAATCTTCAGAGAAAAGCCTTAGAAATGTTTATTCTCCCAGATTAGACAGAATTCTAAGCAGTGTTTATTGGAGAGAAGAGATGGAGTGTGCTATGTCTTATTCCTGTTTCCTGTACCCGCCTTTCTCTTAAAAGTGCTAAGTAGCAGGGCTGCAGGGATTATGGTGCTGAGGGAATTCTTGCCACTTTCCTTCTCTCTCAATATTTAAACACGACAACTCTTGGCAGGCCTCGGTCACATTGTTTGTGTAGCCAGGACAAGAGGGTGGAATTCTGGAACATGTTCCAGCCCACATTCCGGATTTTCCTATAAACTAGCCCCTTATTTTAAACACACGCCTCTGTGAATTACCTTTGTGCTGCTATGCCGTTTGAAAATCTGTTTCAAACACTCCTTGTAAATTAAAATGGGATTCAGCTCGAGTTCCAATCAAGGTATTCCTTCATGGTGAATAATCTATGAAAAAGGCAGTGTTTGATTTTGCAGGAAAAAAAAAAAAAAAAAAAAAAAATAAACAGGGGAGGGTATGAAAGAGGAAGGAGAAATGGCTCAGAATCAGCCAGGAAGTATAGCATCTCTTCCTCTAAATGAACAATTTTAATAACTGCCTGTGCTGATTGCATAACAATTTATACAACTGGACTTCATTGCTTGTCTTGTCAGAGGACTGGCCTACCCTTTTGTGAGTGCAATTTGCATATCTATCTTTTTTGCACCACCAAGTAACAGGCAAAAAAATTTCAGCAGTCATTTGCCTGACAATGGGATATGTTAATTTGCAGCTAAAAAAAGTACAAAAATGAAGGTCAAACCGAGGCAGTCAAAAATTCAGTCCCTGCTTTCTCTTACTCAGCTAATTGTTGCACAAAGATCAACATTGCTCAATCTGGTGTGTGTACTTTCAGCTCAATAAGTGCTTTCATTCATCATTCACAACTTGCTTCATTATGAAAGTTGAACTATATCTTTAACACAAACCACACTTCCTTTGTCCTGAATGAAAGATCTGCCTGGGCACACTGGAGAACAGGCTCCTTGTTGATGCAATGTTATCACATGCACTGGGGCCAATATCTTACATCCCAACAGCCCCACAGCACAAACTGCCCATGGAGAACAAACTGCCCATATAGAACAGACTACTCAAGCAGAACATTTTTAATTAAATGATGGAGGGAAAGGAGCTCTCTGCCTCTCTACCGGTGGCACCAGGTTTACCAATCCATTTGTCACAAAAATGTCCCTGCATCTTCTTTCATGAAGCTGCTGATGCATAGGAGGACCTGCACTCCCTGCAGGCAGAGCCCTCCAGGACAGCATCTGCATACTCTATCAGAAACTCATTAATTGGCACTGGTGCAGCTTCAGCTTCACACTTCCACACCCAACGCTTTCTTGTTAGTTTCTGTGTTCCTTTACTTCCCTTAGTCACTGTCCTTTTGACTGCTTTTCCATCCTTAAATACTGTTTGGAAAGGATATTGTGTTCTGTGTTCAGACACTCCCCAACTCTCTAAGGGAAAAAGCCAGAAACAATAACAAAACGTGGATGTTATAAGATACCACTTTCCTTGTTAGCTTACAACCAGTTCAGGTACTGAAAGGCACCAAAATCAGGCTGTCAGACAGGAGGCAAAGCAGGAGAACAGGGAGGGCGTTAGGAAAGAAATAGCAAATAAAAAAGACAAGGGAGAGCCTACTTACATTTGTCAGGGCAGGCACCTTCCATGAGTATGAAGGCTGCCTAATGAAGTTAGAATAAGTTCAAGAAATGCCTGTACTGTCCATATGTAGAGCATGGATTTCATCTCACTGGATTTCACAAGCCACTTCTGACAACTGAGATAAGATATGTCAACACTCTTTGCTTGTAGAGTTTTTCACTCTTTTAGCACATCAAATGCATTTTGTATCTTAGCAAAATCTCTTCTTCCTGCTCCTCTGCGAGCATTTTTCTGAAGGTTAGCTGAAAGTGGTATTAATCAGAGGACTGGAGAAGAGTGAGTGGGGAGCCACACTTTTGGGGTCTATGCTCACCCTGCAGCTACAGGAGCCTGTTCTGCTTCACGAACCCAAAAAATGCAAGAGGCACTGAAGTACCCTCTGCTTCCCAAGCTGGTGCTGCTTGGTTACTGCCCATCCAAAGCCCCCTCCTGCACAGTGTCACAGCATGAGTGCTAAGTGATAGCCTGAGAAAACAAGTCACACGTGTAGTGCCATGCTGAATAATACCCGTGTGCCCCTCTTATCTCTCCTGCTCCTTTCGTCTGCTGCTGAGAAACCATTAACACACTCAGGGCTCTGAGAGGGAGAACAACAGCAGAGGCAGAGATGGATTTCAGGTGACCTCCTGAACTCTCCCAAGCTGACGATGAGCAGGCACTGGAGTAAACCTGACCTGTTATCCAAGACCAGCTTCATAGCCACTGCCTGACCCAGCCTATCCATATCCCAGTTTTCCAGAGAATTTCTATCCTCAACCTGGCGTGGGTAACTCCAGTATTAGCAAGGTAGGGGGTGGAACGCAGCCCTGACCCTCATTTCCAATCACAGAATGAGAGTAAACACTTTCCAGAAAAAAAATAATAAATAAAGAGCTTAAGTTTCAGAAAGCAGAAAAGACCCTGTAAATAATGGGAAAGGTAAGAGAAATGGTATGGAAAATTTGGAACTGACTCTAACAACCTGCAAAAAAAGCCTCTAATCAAATATGCACATTTACAAGATGAAGTTGTTATTAATTATCCAGTTATTGCAACTGAGGCAATAAAAATCTTCGTAAAATCTTAAGAACACTGCAAACCTTGGACATTTGAGCACCTCATTAGAGAGGGATCTTGGGTAACATTCAGCTGTAAATGAAGCCCCAAATTCTAGTTAGCTTCCTTACCAAGTCTGAGATTTTGACAAAATGTGGATTTTCTTTAATTCCTCAGTATCAACACCACCCTGAAACTTCCTATTTAAAGGCTGATTGATTTCTGATATGCTACAGTTTTAATACACTTCTATCAAAAACCTTCCAGCATTTTCAGAAATTCAAAAGACCCTCAGCACCAGAAATATCATATGGTGGCTGCAGAAGATTGCCAGGGCTTAAAATGCTAAAACAGTTGCTTTTTTTCATGTCACTGGATGTATTTTCAGTCCAGCAGCAACAGCACACTTCTAGTAGCAAATTCCATATAAATGGAAAACATACAAAGTACACAGAAGCTAAGAATATTCCAGCCCTTGACATAGAGGTATGCTAGTTTTCTCATTAAGAGTAGAATTATAAAATTGGCAGTTCCTATAAACAAGCATTTATCAAATAGAAATCTGTCTGTGTTGAGTGGGTAAAAGAATTTGTATTTAAATTTTCTGAATGTGTATTTGTGTTTCGTCATGCGTTTGGCATCAATCTATAATTAAACTAATTTCTGTAATCAAATGGCAAGAACTATCACGTTTAAAAGAATAGCAAAAGCTGTGAAAGATTCATGATAGCAGAGTTCATTAAAAATGAATTTAAGTCCCACATAAAGCCCCCTGCAAAGATTAATTTCAGTTATATGTCCAAAGGTTACAGTCAATTTATGCCCTATTTAAGTCATATTCCATGGCACATTTACAGTGCTGATTTTAAAATTAAACCAGACATGCAAGAACTTTTCATTTCAACTTAAAGAGCTAATGCTTTGGAAAAATGGTGGAATAACCACCACTGGAAGATTTTTAAAGCAAGAGAGTCAAACATCTGCCAGGAATGATGGAGATATAATTGATCCCACCTTGGGGCAGAGGGATGGATTAGAAGATCTTTTGAGGTTTCTTCCAATCCTATTTTTCTTCATTTCCAAGGTGTGGAAATGGGAAAACAAAGAATCACAGAAAACATCTGAACAACTGAAGGAAAAGTAATTGCATAATTGAGACCAAATTGCTAACCGATTGCAACTTCCATGTTACATTTGGATGGGAATTAGTAATAGACAATAACACAGATTAACTGAGACAAGGCAGAGATAAAAAACGCCCGGGAAACCAGAACTCCAAAAAGCTGCTGTGGAATTGAAGGCAAATGTTTGCTTGCCATACATGCCCCGTGCGTGTCGCCTCCCAGGAGCCCTCACACAGCTGGGCTTTGTTTGGAAAACCAGCTCGGGTTTTATCGGATGTGTCCTGCCTCAGGAAAAGGGAAAACAAGTCCCGTGTTTCCCAGCTAAACCTTCGAGGTGGGCACAGCTCCAGGCACGAACGATGGATGGTGTTCAAGCACACAAAGAGGGTGTGTGGAAAGGGAGGTATCCATGTACCAACCAACTCCTCTTGCCTCAGACATAGAGGAAAGGTGTGAGGGCATCCTTTCAAAAATTAGCTTCTTGAGCCTGCTCTGCTCCAACATTTCTGCCTCCCTGCAGGTCAAAAAGAACAAAGCCTCCTTTCCCCCAGGAAGGACAAGCCTAAGGCACTTTTTGAGTCTAGAGCTAAGTTCTCAGGAATTATTTTTGGGTTATTTTCCTGTACTAAATTATTTGATAAGGCTGTTGTGCAATCAGCTGGGACTGGAAATTCTTTTCTACTCCCTCCATTTGCAGTCACAATGTATTGCAAGGGTTTCCAAGACCTGAAATTGTGTTGCTTGTCATTCAAATCAGCCAAGCTCGAAGATTTTTGAGAGCAAGAAATTCAACAGCCTATCTTGCTAATGCTGAAATTACTGCACTAAGATCCCAGCAGAAAGACAACCTTAAAGAAAAAGTTTTTTATTCTTAAAGTCAAGATCTTGCAGTTATTTGATGCCATTTTGAGAGGGAGGTTGTACGAGGCAACCAAAAGTATGCATTAAAAGACAAATTCAGAAATGCAGAATTTAATTTTTCCTTAGAGCAACAGGGATATTAAGACATTTTTTTCCATTTATTAAACACTATATTCAGAGTTCATATCAAGGGGATGCAGAAGCTCAAGGGAGTGTCCTTTAAGAATGAGAGCAGGAGTTTAGAAGACAAATTCCTTTCCTGACTTGGCCATCAGTTCCTTTGGGACAGATCATTTAATGTTATGAAACATTAGCATTTCGAAAACTGTTGTGCTTTTACTCCCTAAGAAGTATAAATGAAGAAAAAGAGTGAAGAATCAATGATACAAACTATATGATAACAGGTAGCTATAGATTTGATGTGACATAAGTTTGGGAAACAACAATTTTCTGCAATCTCTGAGACCATAGAAAACATGTGCAATTAAGGAGTGTCCAACAAAACTTGTGAAGACAAAGTGACTGTGCAGAGTCCTACACATGTGGAGCTACAATGATGCTGAGGAAGGGCTCAAAAGTGAGGTTTTCCTGTCTAAAGGAAATGAGAAAATCAACCTCCCATTTCCCAGAAGGCCATTAGAATAGTCAGGAATGGCAGCACAGGACACACAGGTTTCCCTGTCAGATCTTCAATCTGCCCCAAAGGCTACCTTGAAAGTGAAGAGGATGATGCTGGCAGGGACTCTGAATCATCTGAAGTTCATCTACCAAAAGCATTTTCTCATGGCTGAGCAGGGCTTGCACAGGTTCTGTAATGTAAAGAATCAGGGAATTAAATGTCTTGTGTGCTTTTGGACTGTTCTTCACCATTATTTAGTCTCTCTCCCCTGAAACAGAAATAATTTGCCAGCATTTTCCTTTTTTTTGCCATCGCTACCACTATGGTATCTCTGTTACAGTACCAAAGTTAGAGATAAAAACAAAGGAAAAAAGTCTCTACCAGGTGGCATTAGTCAATAAATACAGAAAAACCAAGAACAAAGCATCCATACTACACTGAATCTCTCTCCCTGCCTTTCCTATCTTCATTTATTTTTAGGCTACCCTTATTTTCACTCTTTGCATAGGAAACAGGCACTGAGCACTTGGAAGCAGAACATCTAGGCCATGGAAATGTCAAAATCTGATCAAAAAAGTGAAACTGGCAAAGTAACCAACAGCTTCTCTCTCCACCTGCCTAATGCCTAACATGAAAAAGAGGGGGAGAGAGGACATTGCATTAATGGACATGCTATTGTAGGAACCAAACACTGTGGCTAAAATTATCCACCAAACACAAGCCTAAACTATAAACTGGTCAAGTAAGAGGGGGCTAATAAACCTTTTCTGTTGGTTGCAAAGTGGAGACAAGTAGTTATTGGCTAGGTGCTCTGCACAGCTGTAAAGTGTGAGGGACTTGGGAGGCATTGTGACTCAGACACTGAGGGATTGAATGCGACTGCAGAGTGGTGAATAACTTGTTTGTCGTTCATGTGAATAAAATGTGGAAGTAGATCGATGCTTTTCTCCATAATATGGGTTCTCTACTAAGCACAGTAAATCTCCATCCTACTACAATGGTGTGAGATCATTCATGCCATTAGTTTCAATGACACTGACTCTATACTGCATGCAGTTTGCTGTTCTCTTTCCTCAGTATAACAAAGCCTGAGAGTGCCAGCTGCCTCTTGAGCCTTAAAAAGAGAAAAAAAGATAGAGAGAGACTTTTATTTACCATGATTTTGATTGGTTAATTTCTCTCTATTATTTTGTTGCTTCCTCCTATATGAAAAAATGCATTGTCGTCCAAACTAACGCACGGGAGAAAGGCCGCTCAGTGAACATGCAAAATGTAAATCACCAGCCAGCAATGACACTTTGAACATGGAGCATAACACCACCATCAGCCTCAGTTTTTTCTCCAGATATCACAGATTTTACTCTTTTTTTGCCCCCTTTTGCAGCTGGGGCTACGATCACAACCTCATCTGCTGAGCTTTAGTCAGGCGGCGCACGCACGCAGCGGTCAGGGTTTTATGAGCGTAGTATTTTAATTGTTGTAGTACATGGTTGGCACCTGAATGAAAGCCAGAGCCCCGCCAGCTACAGATAGGAGTAGGTTATAAAGATAACCGTGTAACAGAGGCATTTTCATACCATTTTAATGGCCTTCTGGCTTTAGTGCTGTGTTATTTAATACAGCCGCACTGCTGGCACTCCTGCAGGAAAGATTGCCACGGACCTCCTTCCCCTCCCTGCACTGCCCTGCCCAGCCTGGGACTGCAGCTTGTCCCCTCAGTTGTAGCTGCATGCTGGAACTTTGCAAATGCCATGCCAAGCTAGGATGCATTTCCTTGAAAAATCAGAGTGGGGGATGACGGCAAAATCAAAGAGAAAAAAGATTATGGCGCACACACTTATATTCAACTCAGTGAGACCATCCCCACAAATATGGTCTTGAAAGGTAGACTGAAAATGTTCATGCCCAAATTCTGAGGGCATGTTCAAATGCATTGGGCTATACACTCGGTGTTTCACACGATGCCGTGCTCTTGATGTGTTCCAGGAACATCCCTGTGTTCCTGATGTTTCCAGAAAGTGTTTTGTGAGACCCTGATTGATAACAAGAACAAAAAGTTTTCTCTTTATCTGCTTGCATTATTTGGAAATGCAAGAGAGGGTGAGGCAAAACATACAGAAAGCCCAGAAAGTTTTACTTTAAGAAAACAATATTTTGTGTCCTCACATCAGGACCAGCTGGTTAAACTCGGACAAGTTACTACTTCTCTCCATACCCCAGATCACTCAGCTATAAAACAACCTGAAGAGTAAACAGCTACCTTGGCTGCAGGGTTGAAGGGGTTAATGTGGAGAAAACACACATTTTACATTCAGTATGCAATGTATTTATACTGTTCCTGATCTCCTATAAGGACTTGGGCAACACTGAGGAATTAACATGGAGACCTGGCACTGCTCTGACTACCCCGAGTGCTTGGGTGTGAGCAACAACAATCCATCTGTTCCATTACCAGCCAGACAAAGGCAGCATTACATAAGAACCACAGGGATATATTGGCTTATTAGGAAAATGCTTCCAGAGCCCATTATATGCAGCATTACACCACTGTATAAATGCACATTAATAACAGCACAGAGCTTGGCACGTGTTGGCTTTGAAAATGTGTGTATTTTTCTAATAAATGGTCACGGCAGCTTTTTCAAAACTGATATAGCCTTCTCAGTTTGGGGGAAAAAAAAAAAAAGTTTAAAAATCAGCTGTTGAAAAAACCCCACCCTAGATACACATTTTCCCAGCATGCTGGAACAGCATCTCCTGGGTAAATAACTCATGGTTTTTGACATTAGTACATGTTCCAAAGTATGTATTTACCTGATGGACCATAACAGCCATGAAGGAGCCTGTCTAGTCTACTGGGTAATATCTGATGGATTTTTCTACAATTAGTATGCATGCCACTAAGCATTCTAAATCATATAAATAGTGTACCTTTTAAAAAGCCAAAATAAAAATTTAGACAATCCAAAACACACAATGCTTTGGACCACAATGCGTGGGTAAGCTAAATAGTTCAGGGGTTTGCAAAATAGAAGCAAGGACAGATAGATATTTTATCCTCAGCTCCACTGTAACATGAGCCAGAAGTTTGAAAAAATTAGCCTGAATTCTCTCCTGGTGCCAGAGACCCAGCTACCAAAAATATTTCACGGGGTTTTGCAATAACCTCATGGTAACTACTCACTTAATCCACTGGAAAGAGTGAAACTCAAAAAAAAGCAGTCTCAGAGCACTTTGCCCCTGTGGTCTCCTGGTTCTCTGCAGCTCTGCTCTGGTGCTGTGAGGGCTCACACCTCGTGCTGAAGGGACAAGGTGCCCCAGTGATTTCACCTTGATGCACACAAATAAAGTCTTGGCACGTCTCTAAGTGCTCTCAAACAGAGATGAGTTTCACCTCTCACCAGAGAGGCAGGGAAGGAAGAGGCCATTGTAAGACACTCGTGCTTTCCCCTCCATAGGAAGGAGTTTAAAGGGAAGGGGACACCCATTATCATTCTTCACAGCTGCTTACATCTGCTACAGAAAGAATTTGCAGTTCAAAACAAAAAGAAACCCTTAAAAGGGTGTAACCTTTTCCTTTAATTATTGCCTTGTGTCTTTGTGCTTTGCATGCTGTTTTATGGTCACCTAACGAAATCATCAGCTAAATACAATCTGTGGGCTTCACCTTTTCTGATGACGAAAATACAATCACTGAAGAACGTTTTTGGTGTTATTTGCAGAAAGCCCCCCCAGATCTTTAAGGAAAAAAATATGCAGAAGGTTAAAACTAATGTCTGGCCCTAATATTTGGTGGTGAAAATGAAAATGCCACGTTACAGGCAGCTACTCATGCCATACATCCCCACACAGCTTTCAGGTAAATATGCCATAGTCGTTCCTGCCATCAGTATCCCAGACTGTATTTTGAGTGTAAAGTAAAGAATTAGTATTTCCATATAAACTACTGCTATATACGAAATTCATTACTACCTGCCAATCTATGGTCTATGCTCCATTTAAGTTCCACTTAACTCCCAATTGAGAATGCAGAGCAGGCTTTATGCCTTCTTTAAGCTCTATTTGAGGTGTGAACTTTATCCAAGGAATACAATTCCACACTCTCAAACTTTTTACCATATCCCCCAGAAAACTAAATGGGATTCATTGTATACATAACCAAATAAACAAATCAGTGAATGGGAAACATATTAACAGGGACAGTGTAGTGGTTTGAAAGCAAACCGAGTGAGAGGCTCCAAGTCAGAAATACAATTTAATAAGAAGAAGGAAAAAAAAAGTAAATAAAATAAGATAAATGCAATAATACAAAAACAAAACCC
>VXBB01001698.1:94746-123313 GCA_013399915.1 Illadopsis cleaveri
AGAGAGAGAGAAAAAGGAAAAAGCAGAAGGGAAAGAAAAAAAAAAAAAAAAGGCAGCCCAGCAGAGAGATGGTGATTGACAACCTGTTACACTGTATGAACTTGTATGTGTCTGCACATACATCCAAGTTTAATAACATTTAAATATTTATTGCACCTCTGCACAGGGCTGTGTAGCTCCCAGGAAATCTACATTCTACCTGAGATGCCAGTGCAGGTTGAGGAGAGGGATCCCTACGTGACACAGCTCCTGTTCCAAGAGGGAACACGAGCTCATGACGTGGCAGCCATGGAATGCGTTTGCTGCATGTCCTAGGCACCCTTCTTGACATCAAACAGTGAAATAGCTTGAGTTTCAAGGCAGATTTTGAGAGGTGGATGTGTTTGCAGAACATAAATTGTCTCTAAAAAGTTAGTGAGGTGGAGCAAAATTTGTTTCTGTTGTTTCTATCTGTACATGCACTCAGCATCTCGTATGTGTTCTGCATAGCCATGTAACATGTGGAATTAAACCCAAGCAGAGGCTTGACTGGTATTGATTCTTAAAGAAAAGAGCAGTTCACACCTTATAAAACCTGGGGCTGTGTTTTTGAGGCACCTATATTTAAGGCAGACAGGAATTTAAATATTTTTGTGCATAGTCCATGCAAGTGTTGAATTACATAATAACAAAACTCTCCATTTCTGTGCAAAAAAACCCAAATGGTTGCAGGTTTAGGTGTCTCAAGTTTTGTTCCACCACCGTTCCTTGTGTGCTGAAGGCAGGATTAGCTCAGGCATTCCCTGACCCCTACTGGCAGGGCTGGCCCTGATTTCTGCCTATGGAAGGAAATAGAGGGGGGGAAATTACACTTTATGGCTTTAGGAATGCCAAGAGGATCGTAGAAGGAATTTGAGATCCAGACAAAATATTCTGCAGGTAGAAAAGCCTTCTCTGGAGACCATGGCAGGCTGGAAGTGTACAAGGGAGAAAAGTTAAGTTGGGATCATCTTTCAAATCCTCTCCTGATCAGAGGGATCCACCTGAGGATCCCCACTTTATCTACCCACTGCTCTAGGAGGTAAATTCAGCTGCTGCAGACAGAGCTCAAGGAACTTCACCTTGCTGCGCACACAGTGTCAAAAAGCATCCACAAAGCATCAAGTTCAGCCCAGGAGCTACTGGGGAGAGGCCCTGGTGCTCACCTCATGCTGCTCCATCCCCTGCTGCAGGCTGGGATGATGAAACTCTGCATGGGCAGAGCTCTGTGCAAGGAGGCCAGAGAGAAGCCTGGAGAACAATGCAACGATTGCTTCTGCTCAGGGAGAAGAAGTGTGTCAGGAATTCTGCAGGAAAGTGTGCCCAGTAAATTGGTCCAAAGATCCCTCCTTTTCACAGTGTTATATGGAAGGGCATCAGCATTAAATGAGATCCACTGACTTCTGCCCAAATCAGTCTCTCTTTGCTGCACAAATGGACAAGGCACAGCTCTGGAGACAGCATCTCCTGAAGGCAGTCACACAAAAACAGCCCAGCAACTCCACGTTACCACAGCTGAAACAAGCCCTGAAGCTTGTTATCTAATTAAATGTTATCTACAATGCTGACAGCAAGCTAAAATTTATACTTGAGAAGATATTTTATTCACATTTAGACAATTTTTCAAGGAGCTACCGTGAATGAGTTCTACTAGAGTTGGGCATATTTTTTCATTTTAATGAAAAGTCAACAATTTTTCCAGTAGGCATTAAAAGGAAAAAAAAAAAAAAACCAACCCTATTTTTGACCATTATATCTCCAGGACAGCAAGCTAATCTATAGCAATACCCATCTTAACTGGAATAAATCCATCTCCAGTTACTGAAATAAAGTCAATGTTTTTCTATGGGACAGTTATTTACTAAAGGGTAAGTGCATTTAAAATCCTTACTAATGCATTTGCCTTGCAAAATCTGTTTTGGATTATTTCAGCAACTAGCTGATCATGTACATTTAGCTGGAAAATATACAGCTCCGAAAAAATCTGTGAGGGGAAACCTGGAGATGTACAGTATAATTATGAAGGCAGACTTGCCAGTACCTCCAACAGAACAGTCCAATGTAAATATTCTTAATGAACTGCATTTTCTTCCACATGTGGAAAAAAAAAAAAAAAAGAAAAAAATATTTTTAGAACCTATTCATGTCCCCAAAACTGATCTCCTAGACTCATCCCCCTCACCCCCAGTCCAAGGAGGTCTCTATTACATATATCCATCTTTCTGAGCAAATATCAAATCTCTTAACTCTGGGTTAACTAGCAGACATTCCACATTTTCTGACATCATTCTGACTTTGTATCAACTATATTTCCTGCTAGAAAAAAAAAAAGTAAAAAATCATTTGGGAAATACATTTGTTGTCAAGACAACTTCCAGCACTGAATGTCCAAACTCCAACAGATCAGATTTTTCTGAAGGTTTCTTTTCCAAGTAATGGAAGGCTTTGCTTGCAGCATCTCCAGATACATCTTTTTGCAAAATCATAGAACCCTTAAGGTTGGAAAAGGCCTTTAAAATGCTCAATGTTCTGCTGCATCTAAAAAAACACTTCTCAGTCATGATTTCCTCTGATGCCAGGAGACTTTACTTCCCTGCTAGGATAGAATCTTTTTGCCCTGCTGAGTACCACATTCTGAACCAAGAGCAAATCAGGAACAGAATCTCAACACTATAAATCAAGTAAGGTGGAATATTTGTGAGTGGAGAAAGAAAAAAAAAAGCCTGGGAAAATTCCTCTGGCTTTAATGGGCCTTGAATTTCACCAGTTTTTGTTTCTGTCATGGTGCTTAGTTCATTGGAATTAGGCAAGCCACTTAACTTCAGAAGTAATAAAGAGTTTGGAATATTTAACTCAAAAGCTTTGCTCTCCCTGTCGCGTGTGCGGCCACGCATGTTTTACCTTCTGGAGGCTGCCCACAAAAATGAAGGAGGGAATCACCCTGGAAACAAAAACAAGGGTAAAAATAAAATATACTGTCTGTACTACAGCCCTGGGCAATGCTTCTTGTCTCTGAGTGACCCACTGCAGCTTCCTAGCCAGGGGTGCACAGGATCTGCATCCCCCTCTCCCGACTTTTTGGGGAATTATTTCACATCCTCCCTCTCCAGCCTCTGAACTTACTGACGCGAGATAAACTTTATCAGAATCCATGTTGACCTTCCTCTCTTTTGAACTCTGAAACATTGATTAACTTGTAAGTTATGTAGCAGAGGGACAACTTCAATAACACCCTTATGGGTACTTTCCTCCTGACTGGCTACTTCAGCACTTGTAACTCTTTAAAAACAATTACAAGGGCTATAACTTACTGCCCTCTTCCTTCCAACTCGTGAAAATGGAAAACCTTGCCTGAATATTAAGAAAAAGGTGATTCATTTCTTGTAAGCTTTTAGCTGCTCCCTGAAAATTGCCACTAGCAGCTAGTTGCAAAGAAGTCACTGAAGCAGGGCTAGCCACACTTCAGAAAAAAAGCAGGTGCTGGAGTCATTCTGAGCAGAATTTTGAGGAAATCATAGACATCACAAAAATAAGGTGCTCCAGTAATTAAAAAAAACCCCAGCTGTAATTCAGAAACAACAAAGCCTTGAATGGAAAAAAAAAAAAAAAAAAAAAAAAAAAAAAGGCAGAAGAAAGTATCCACACCAATAACCAGCACTTGTCGTTGTGCAGACACATCGGATTCCACCATTTCCAGCTTCTGTTTTTGTCATACTGAATTACATTACATCTTCTTCATCCTCTTCACCTCATGTATTTTTATTTTTAAAATAAAATAAATAAAACATCCTGCTATTTCTATTTTTTCCTACATACTGAAGACTCCTTAGAAAACTGATTTAGTGACTAAGTCCAGCTATCAAGTACTTATTTCTGTGAGGCACAGACCAAAGGCCTGACCTGCTGGATCCTCCCCAGCAGCTCCAAATCATCAGAATCACAGAGGATAATTAACTTCCCATCCCAGAGAAGGGCAGCAGGATTTCTCCCCAGCCTTGCAGTTCAATCAAAACCAGCTCAGGAGTTCCATTTTATATCCTGTTCAGAATCAGGGATCCCAATAGCACAGCAGCAGCCCAAACCTGTGAGGAAACCTCAGTCTGCACTATTTTGCTGGAGAACTGGTGTGCTGTTCCCAGCATCACAGATCCTTCAGCAATCTCTTGTCTCACAAAGGTGCCAGGTTGACAGGGGGGAGCTGAGAAGACTCAAGCACAAGCAGCTGTAGCTGCTGTTCCAAAACACTTCAAAAGATTTGCATGCAAGTTATCAATTCATAAATAACACACTCAGGGTCAGCAGAAACTGTGTGTTCCCATTCTCACAGTGCTGCAAGCTTGTTTTTAAAGAATCCTCTTTCCTTTTGCAGCTCAGCCACTTCTACCCCACTGCCTTTTAGTCCTGCCTGGCAACAGAGTTCAAGAGATAATTTCTTGCTAAGAAATCAAGGCAGGACGAATAATGCCAGCAGTGTTATTTATGTAGGGACAGTACATTCCGTGGATGTTTCCACCGGAATTATTTCAAAGTGATATCCCTGTTTCTCTAATGAGCAGGGTCTTGTGTTCACAACTAAAACATTAAAACACTGTAACATGTACAGAAGCTTTTACAGTGCCGGCATCACAGCTAATAGGAATCAGCACAAACACATTCTTTTATTGTGACATTACATTTTTGGAGTTCAATGGCCCTTATTATCTCTCAAGGCAAGATGAAGCTTCTCATGATTGACCATGTGCACAATATGACAGCAGAATCAAAGGGAGGTCAGTTATCTACACCCAGTGGGTTCACCCTATCACTCTAATTACATTTTTTTTTCTCTTTAGAGGATGGCTCAGGGAAATGGGGTGATGATCCAAGGTAAAAGAGAAGGCAAATAAGGTTTTCACCAAAGGCACTAGATCTTTTAAACTATTACAAATATTTTTACAGTGTTGGGTGTCAAGCTAGTCATGTCAGTGTCAGGTGGTTCCTAGCTACAAAAATAGCCCATTTCAGAAACACTTCCATTGAGTTCTGAATTTCACCTATGGCCAAGGAAGAATACATTAATTGACTAACACATGGTAGGTTTGGGTTAGATTTCTTTTTTTTTTTTTTTTCCATTACTGACTTGGTGAGTTTTGATGTCTCTCTTCAACATGGTCATGCATTATTTTTCAAATTAAGTTGAATGTAAATCCTTATTAGCGTACCAGGCACTGGGAGCAAAAGAAGCCTCACAAGCCTAGAAAACCAGAAGCAGCTTCTTCCAGAGGCACAAATGCTACTAGAGAGTGCCTTGCCCATTAGCTGGAACACACAGCCCAAATACTGAACAGGGAGAGACTGTATCATCACCACAAGCAGAAGGAAGGCGAGGTATTTTGTTTGCACACATCTCTGAAACTTGGCAAGATTGAGAAAGCCAGCAGGTATCACTCAGCTGCACATCTTCCTGGCTGTCACAGCACCCACTTTGCTGAAAGACACCTGGTGTGCTTATCCACAGGTGAAAGTCACTTCAAATATTTGCTCTCGATTAGGAATTATTTTCGATATCACCATCTGTGCCTGACTCACCCATTCATAAAGTTCCTTTTCTTTGAGAGGGCAGGGGAGTTATTTCTGCTGGTATCAATCATTCCAGCTTTATGAATGAAAAGCTTCTTCACGTCTTATTGCCACCCAGATGTTCAGGGTGCAAACCAGGGAACCAAAACTTTAAAAGAAAGCAAACCTGTGCATTTTTAATGGAAGAATGTAACCAAGAGCTGCTACTGAGTGACAGGAACCAAAAATAAAAGTACAGATGACTAAGCACACCCTTGCCAAACAACTTCTGAGACCAATTTAAGAATGAGACGCAGCAGTGCCAAAGCTTTGAACTAGAGGAAGCAGATGCTTTTGCTGCTGTGACTTGCATTTCCACCCAGCAGGTAGAGGGGATGAAATCCGGTCTCATCAGGTCACTAACAAGGATCCAGGGCTAACAGCACGTCAGGCTAAGCCAGCAATAACAACACTTTTACATATGATTTCCTGATACATGGAGGCTGGAGATTTCCGCTGTTTCATCCTCTATTTTTCTTAGGACAAACTGCTGAAAACGAAATTGCGATGGAATGCAGGCACCTATTTTCTGATCCACAATGGTTTATTGAAATGAGCTGCACGGGAAACATTCCTTCCCTGGATGTATGAACAGCAAGTGGGGTGACCACTGCACTCACAGGCAGAGGTAAACACACTCTGCTTGGCAACAGCAAAGGTGGTGCAGGTGGAATTAATCCCTGGTTAAATAATAGTCCCTTCAAAACCCACTCAGAATAATTACAGCTGTCTATCTAATGAGTTTGATTGGTTTATTACCATCGTGTGTTTTCACAGGCAAATCTTCAGATGTTTATGTTTTCACTCAGCAAAAGCCACAGGGAGGCCTGTGAAGCTCTGAGTCAGGTTGGTGTGAATGAAACTAATTTTATTTTCTTTGTACCACCAGCAAATAGATTTGCTCCAGCAGCAGCAATAGAGGGAAATAGAGTTTGCTTGGGAAAAAAAAAAAATCCACTTTCCACGAGGTATCTGTTTCATCTAGAACTTGTTCATGCTCCAGTCAGTTCCCATTTCTCTGTTTTTCTCCCCAGAGGTCCCTAATGTCAGCTACAGGCTTCTTCTGGTCACTTTCCCAAGGGAAAGCTTTGTGTGGCATTAATGGCTGGAAAGGCACAGATTGAGAGCAGCATGAAAAGACATGGAATATAAGGCTCTAATGACAGCAACAGTGTATTTTAAACTCAGGGTTCCCCAGGGTATTACATCAGTAACTCAGCTGAGACACTGAACCAAGGGAAGAACTCTCACATCATTTAACTATTTGCTATAATAGATGCAAAGAGAGAAGATATTTTGATTAAAGCTCCTCAACAGTGAAAGCCTAAAGCCAAAATTTCCCTGCATGAGCCCACTGACCTCACCCTTGCTCATGCAGGTTCTGGTGCATTCAGAGAGGAGAGAAGTCAGGTAGAGCAGCACAAGTACAGGGGCCCTGCTCTGCCTGCACAGACACTTGCACAAACAGATTTTTTTTGATTAGAAGGGACCTCTTGAGATCTTCCAGTCCTACCCCATGTTCATTCATTCGTTCATTCCCCTCTTGGAAGTACCACAGGCACGACTCATTGATGAACCACACAAAATTCCCAGCTACAAGCAGGGAATTTATAGATTTTACAAAAAGATATCCATTTGTCAGGGCTGAAACAGCAACTGAAACACATCCACAGCCGGCAACAGGCACAGGAAGGACTGTGGATGTTCATTTGCTCTTTCATTTCCACTTGTCTCTTAACCATCCCAGGTTTCTCCAGCCTACATGTCAGCATATAAATGTCTTTCTCTTGGGAGAGACCTGGTTATCCCAAGCAACAGACATGCCAAAATTCCAGCTGGAGACAGGGAGAATGATGGTGGCTGTTCACTATTTCTTGAAGACATATTGAGCACTTCTCAAACTTCATGTAAATATTTTAATAGTCAGATTATCTGTCTAGTCTCAGACTTCATGACACAGAAAGCAAAAATGATTAGGTCTTAATATTCCACATTCAGAAGGGCCTAATTTCTTTATAGGGCTGCATTTTTGTTCTGTGCAAAATTCAATAAATTGTGGTTGTGTATTAACGAAATATTGAAGAGGAAATGAAAAGTATATTCGGTCAGGTTTCATTTTCACAAAACCATAAGCATAGACAAGAGGGAATATAAATAGTGCACATTGGAAGCCTTCATTGTTTAAGTTGCATGTAAGCACTTCTTTCACCAACAGAGACTAAAGAAAGGAGAATTATACCACAGATCAGTTTTGTTTTCCTTCAAAATTAGATAGGTAAAGATAGCAGACTAGAACTTACTAATAAGTGAAAGAAGGTCTTAAAAATCTGAAGAAATAATAAACTGATCCGCCCAGCTGTAACTCCTCCAAGTTATTCTGTCTCAATCCAAACACCTTCAACACTGGTCCTCTAAAAAGACCTTTTCAATCTTTCCTTGCCTTTTACAATACACCAGTGTTGCTCAATTCATTTAAGGCTTAATTCATGAATAAGAAACCACATTTACTCCACGCTCCTGCTTGGGATCTATCACACAGCTGGGATGAAAGGGCCTTGATTCAGAAGTTGCCAGGAAGCTGGGTCACAGTGGTACAGGGGCAAAGTTTAGGCCAATACAATGAAGCCCACAAAAATTCGAGTAATATGCACTTCTCATCACAATACACAGGAACTTACACTTACCGAGTCCCACAAAATCCTCCTTACAGATCCCAAAGGTCTCGTTAAAGAGAACATGAACAGAGACTGTGGGCATCAAGTATTTCTCACCCTCGGCTGAAACTGCTGGGATGGGGGAAAAAAAGGAGATGGCAGTTGTAGCAGAATGTAAAGCAGAGCACTGTCTGTTCTCCAGTGCTACATGGCTGCTGACCAGAATAAATAATGATTTTCCCCATCTGAATCTTAAGAAACACTTTGGGGATCACATGCATGTTGCACAATGTTTAGAGAGAGGGGAAGAGGAAAGCACCCTCCAGTCTGGGACAGGAAGGGTTGTGAGCAGCTCCCAAAGCCCACTCATGGTGCTCAGGAACACTGAAAGCATCTGTGTGGCTGCCTCTGTCGGGCAGCAGCCCCCTCAGTATGCAGTTCACATACAGCTTCACCTCTACAAGAGAAAGAAACATTCAGCACGGAGGGAGGGGGGAGAAAAAAAATAAAAATAAAATCCATTAGCCTTCCAAAACATTAAACATTGGAACAGAGTGTTTGCATCTTACAGAGTGCTTGCTGTGAAATTCTCGACTGCCAAACGAAATGCATCAGTGCAAAAAATAGCAGAGAAATACCAAACGATGCCATCATGTCCAGAACCGCAAGCATTTCCTTGTATTCACTATCCCCATAGCCAGACAGGGAGGTTCCTCCACCCAGAGTGACTGTAACTTCCCTTGTAGAAATACCACGGGCTCTGGAGTAAAGCATTGAATGTGGTTTTTAAGGCTGATGATTCAGCTCAGAAGTGGCACACACACAGCCAGGCTCGCTGGAGCATCGTTCTGCATCTGCAAGCAGCAGTCAGAGGCGCTGGGAGGATCCCCTACAATTGTTAACCAAATGGAAAGATTCCCCTTTATCCATTTCAATCGAGCCATTACACAAATCATCACCCTCTCTTCCCAGAGCAAGGATCTGGGAGCGAGATGCAATTTGCAGCTGAATGGGAAACTTTTGGTTACAAAGGCATGAGCAAGCTTCAGCAGCAATGGGGTTCTGCCTATCTACACCTGCTCCTGCTACTTCAGGAATGCTGGGCTTGATCCTCCTGCAGAACTATACCCACTGAAAACCGAAGACATGGAAACGAAATCTTGAGGCTCCTTGATCAAGGGAATAACTGCTGAGGGTTGATTATTGCAATACTTATCAGCTCATCTAGTAGTAACATATCCCAGTTCCCATTCTGCCTCTCCTCTTTATCCTATCTCAGCCTCTCTATTTAGGAATGCCCAACCTCACCCTGGCAAAACTCCCAACTCTCTTTGCAGTCACAAAGTTCTTTCTTGGTGTCCCCCTTGTGTCATCTTCTAGCTCCTCTCTAACCTTTGTATCCCACTGTCCCCTTCTTGCAGTCCTGCTTCTCTCCTCCAGCCCACATCCTTCCTCAGACCTCTCCTATCAACCATCCCATTGGTTTCTTATCACACTGCTTTTGCCTTCAACATCCTGCCACGAAACCTTGCTCTTTTTCCTTAACTGAAACTGTAATCTGTTAAACTAACACCCAGATCCTGGTTTCCATCTGTATTCCCAGTCTCTGTGTCCCACCTGCTGCCCAGCCAGCCTGTTCCTCACCGCTGTGCAGGGACACCTCTTTTGGAGCAAGAACTAAATCTCCCCATACAGTTGTCCATGTTAAACTGCAATTAAATCTAGGAAAATCCCATTCAGCTCTTGACTCAAAGAGTCCAAAACCACTTCATGTACTTCAAGGAATGAAGTAATGGCAGTATCACAAATCTCTAACAAGCACATCCAAATGATGACTTAGATTTTTATTTTCCCAGTTAAGAAATGTGCTCCGTACACAGGATTGGCAGGAGGGGAAAAAAGGTATTTCACAGGGAGTCCGCAATCCTTCCAAATTTTAGATACTGAATTCAATCTAAGCTTCAAGCACCAACACACTTAAAGTGCCAAAAATAAGATGATCAGGGTATTTTTGACATGGGCAACCAAATGTATTTTCATTCTCATTCTGAGAAACATCTGGATTCTTACTGTAACATGCCTAAAACTCAGCCTAAGTTTGTNATACCATCAATGCAAAATCCTAAATGTGGATAGGACACATACCATCAATGCAAAATCCTAAATGTGGATAGGACACATACCATCAATGCAAAATCCTAAATGTGGATAGGACACATACCATCAATGCAAAATCCTAAATGTGGATAGGACACACGCCATCAATCCAAAATCTTAAATGTGGATAGGACACATACCATCAATCCAAAATCCTAAATGTGGATAGGACACATACCATCAACCCAAAATCCTGCTCTGCACCAACACACACCAGAGACCTCAGTTTGACAGGGTTGAAGAATTCAGCCCATGTGTCACAGCCAAGCCTGGCCTGAGCCCAGACATTATATCTTTTTTAATATTCCCATCTGGACTGAGAAGCTCCCATTTGTTGGGTTTCCTCAGATTATCTCATAAAACTCATTTGCACTGGTTACCACTTAGGAGTTGTTTTTTTTTAAANTCGTTCTGCATCTGCAAGCAGCAGTCAGAGGCGCTGGGAGGATCCCCTACAATTGTTAACCAAATGGAAAGATTCCCCTTTATCCATTTCAATCGAGCCATTACACAAATCATCACCCTCTCTTCCCAGAGCAAGGATCTGGGAGCGAGATGCAATTTGCAGCTGAATGGGAAACTTTTGGTTGCAAAGGCATGAGCAAGCTTCAGCAGCAATGGGGTTCTGCCTATCTACACCTGCTCCTGCTACTTCAGGAATGCTGGGCTTGATCCTCCTGCAGAACTATACCCACTGCAAACCGAAGACATGGAAACGAAATCTTGAGGCTCCTTGATCAAGGGAATAACTGCTGAGGGTTGATTATTGCAATACTTATCAGCTCATCTTGTAGTAACATATCCCAGTTCCCATTCTGCCTCTCCTCTTTATCCTATCTCAGCCTCTCTATTTAGGAATGCCCAACCTCACCCTGGCAAAACTCCCAACTCTCTTTGCAGTCACAAAGTTCTTTCTTGGTGTCCCCCTTGTGTCATCTTCTAGCTCCTCTCTAACCTTTGTATCCCACTGTCCCCTTCTTGCAGTCCTGCTTCTCTCCTCCAGCCCACATCCTTCCTCAGACCTCTCCTATCAACCATCCCATTGGTTTCTTATCACACTGCTTTTGCCTTCAACATCCTGCCACGAAACCTTGCTCTTTTTCCTTAACTGAAACTGTAATCTGTTAAACTAACACCCAGATCCTGGTTTCCATCTGTATTCCCAGTCTCTGTGTCCCACCTGCTGCCCAGCCAGGCTGTTCCTCACCGCTGTGCAGGGACACCTCTTTTGGAGCAAGAACTAAATCTCCCCATACAGTTGTCCATGTTAAACTGCAATTAAATCTAGGAAAATCCCATTCAGCTCTTGACTCAAAGAGTCCAAAACCACTTCATGTACTTCAAGGAATGAAGTAATGGCAGTATCACAAATCTCTAACAAGCACATCCAAATGATGACTTAGATTTTTATTTTCCCAGTTAAGAAATGTGCTCCGTACACAGGATTGGCAGGAGGGGAAAAAAGGTATTTCACAGGGAGTCCGCAATCCTTCCAAATTTTAGATACTGAATTCAATCTAAGCTTCAAGCACCAACACACTTAAAGTGCCAAAAATAAGATGATCAGGGTATTTTTGACATGGGCAACCAAATGTATTTTCATTCTCATTCTGAGAAACATCTGGATTCTTACTGTAACATGCCTAAAACTCAGCCTAAGTTTGTTACTCCAAGAAGAAACCACAGGCAACACAAAAACATTCAGCCCTTTGCCCAGGCAAAAAATTGCAAATGGGCCAACAGCAAAATAATATTAACTTTTCTATAATCCAGTTTTCAGAAGACCTACAGACAGTCAAGTCAAATTTCACAATGGCCTTGGAATGTATTATACATCAAATAAATATTGGTGGAGGTTTGCAAAGGTATAAAGGCTATCAGGGTACCCAGCTTCCCATGAAATCCAGTGGAAAGAAAGGAGTTATCCACAGGAAAAAGGAAAGTACTGCAAGAACTTGACTGAGTTTATGAGAGCAGACTGGGAATCTTGGAAATCCTTACCAGAGCTGCCATCTCACTGCTGGTTCCTAAATGTGGATAGGACACATACCATCAATGCAAAATCCTAAATGTGGATAGGACACATACCATCAACCCAAAATCCTGCTCTGCACCAACACACACCAGAGACCTCAGTTTGACAGGGTTGAAGAATTCAGCCCATGTGTCACAGCCAAGCCTGGCCTGAGCCCAGACATTATATCTTTTTTAATATTCCCATCTGGACTGAGAAGCTCCCATTTGTTGGGTTTCCTCAGATTATCTCATAAAACTCATTTGCACTGGTTACCACTTAGGAGTTGTTTTTTTTTAAAAAAAAGGAGATAAACGGCAGTACCAATGTCCTGGATATATGTTTTAAATTAGTTTTTTGCTGTAAAATTTATCTTAAAGGTAAAAAGTTAGGAGAAACCAGAGAAGATGGAAGACAAGAAAAAACACAAATTTCAGTCTTCTATTTTACCCACTAGGAAAAAAAAAAAAAACACCTAAATATTTCTTCCTAGCTACAATCCTGGTCCTAAGTCCTCCCTTCAGCATCTCATCCTAAGCAGAAATTACATGTTTCCACATGGTTTAACCCTGCCCTGTCCCAGAGATACTTCTTGAGTTTTGTCACCCTCCACAACAGCTGCTTTTTCTTAACTTATCCAAAAGGTGAAAGGAGGGGACAGAGGGAGCGTGGAAAAAGGGCTGTTTAGGACTGTCTTTTGGCTTTGGCCAAACATCATCCATGAGAGTAGGAAACGGACCGACACGACGGGGTGAAGGTTCTTGACTGTTTACAATTAAACACCCAAACCACAAGATATTTATTATTTCATCTTTGACATGCAAATTTTAGGAATCCAAAATAGAGCTCTCAAAAACATCTTTATGTGGCGCTGAATTGTGGTTTGCAGTCCTGATGTAAAAAAGAAAAAAAAAAAAGCAAAAAAAAAATAAAAGATTACCTTGCTCCAAATGTGTTTGTTCTGATGGCTCTGTCAAAAAGCTATTAAAACCTGAGGAATGTTTTAAAAGCTGCTGGAAGAAACACCATTTCCATTTAATTGTGTATGTTTATGGAGGGGTTTTTATAAGCTTTACAGATGTCATTCCTGCTATTTCAGCAGAACTCCCCCCTGACTGCATGGAGCTCGTGCTGTACCTGGAATCTGCAGCAGCTCAGTGTGTTCCTCTGTCACCTAAAAACATCCTAAAATCCCACAGAGAGATAAAGGGGACTCTAATACACAAAGGGGGAAAAGGAACTGTTTCCCAGGGCTGGGAGTGCTATTTCTGGTATGATTTGTCTCTCCATTCCAGTGCACAGCAACTTCTTCCTGCAGCTACAATTTCAACTGGCAAAGGGGACTGGAGCACTTGCCTCTTTCCAGGAGCATCAAGGATTAGGTCACTAGAAAGGCTGAGAGAAGGTTCTGCCTGCTCTATCCATCATCAGAAATGCAGCTCTCCAGCTTCCAGCCTCATTTGCACACATACACAAATTGAATTAGACATGCCAAAGGGATACTGTGATACCGCCTGACATGCACCTTAAATTTTAAATGGAATTGCTTCCTATCCCCATGTTTGCCCTAACACTGTAAACACGGAAGGGTGTAACCCTTAACGGGCTCTTATCAGTTAACTATATAGAAATAAGAAACAGTGGGTGAGTTTTTGAAAGTATTGACTCAGCAGTTTACTCCAAGAGATGACTTGGCTGGGCTGAAAGAAAAGACTGGGGGGAAACTGTAGGCAGTTGGCTCTCACTTATGCTCCTTTTAAGATGCTACATACCAGATTTCAGTGTGTTATGAGGAAGAATATAATTAGTTTGCTTCCCCTCTCTCCCTCCCCTTTATATAACAAAATAGTGAATTATTTATGTAGTATCTGCTTTCCAGATTTTTGAATATCAGTTAAGGTTTTTGCCAATATATAACAATAGTAATAAAAAAAAAAAATCACAAACATCATTGTTTTTTACAGACCAAAGCATTGAGCATGCTATAATAAAACACAGCTTATCATCTGTTGAGCCTGATCTCACAAAAAACACACGTGAGCATTTCCACTGAATTAAACAAGAGCCTTCACTTGACTTCTTGCTCACACAAGCTTGCCAAACTGGAGCTTCAAGATTTCATGCACAAGACTTAAATGAAAACGTCATTTTTACAGGGGTATCTGAAGCAAGGGATGATTCATTCATCACAGACTTGTGGAACATATGGGCCTGGCTAGTCGCAAGGGAAAAGGAATTGGAGAAGGAGAACTTGTCCCTTTATATTCAGGAGAGTTTCACCAACACTGACAAAACAGCAGAGTATGAAATCAAAAATGACATTTTATTTACAGAAATGAGTGTTTCCATCTTTGCTTTATCCTCCCCATAATTTCTAAACTATAAAAACACCCAATACTGAGCATATTATCAATGATTATTATTAGACTATTATTAGTAGAGCTGAAATCTTGGGTACCTTATTTTCTGGAAACACTTCTACTGTCCCACAGCCATTCCTAAACATCTCTAAAAATGTTTTTTCTATTTTCCCCTCTGGACTGAGAAGCTCCCATTTGGTGGGTTTCCTCAGATCATCTCATAAAACTCATTTGCACTGGTTACCACTTAGGAGTGTTTTTTTTAAAAAGGCAGATAAACTGCCATATCAATGTCTTGGATATATGTTTTAAATTAGTTTATTTGCTGTAATATTTATCTTAGAGGTAAAAAGATAGAAGAAAGGCCTGAAGCTTTGCAAACCATTAAACCAGGTTTAGGTTCTGTCCAGATCCTTGAAGGAAGCACAGTTCCAGGTAATGTCCTAATCACCCCATGAGATCGTGCACACAAACATGTTTTGACCTAAATGGCTTACAAGCTGTTAAGTACGGCTTGAATTCCAAAACTGAGCCAGAAACAGACACATTTCTCATCTGTGGCACCTTCAGAAAGGGTTTACAACTAGGGAGTGCAGTAATATCACCAGCAAAGCCAGAGAAAGGAATCTGTGGGAATTGGACAGCGAAGAAGGGATGTGGAACACTGGACAGCAAGGAAGAACAGGAATACCGTGACACAGCTAAACAGACCAGCTTAAACATTTTTTCTAGGTAGGAAAAAGGAAATAACCTTATGGTAAACCCTGGATTTATTTAAACACTTCGATTGACAGCAAGGATGGGAAACATCTCGGAAGGGTTTTGCAATATTGAACTCAATGTGTTTAAAAAAAATCAACCCGAATGAAACCACCCAATCATCAGTGTGTAACAGATACAGATAAAGCCAGTGTTCTACATCATCACAATTTCATCAGAGCCTTTGAAGCCACGCACCTTTGATCTGAGGCAAGTGATAAATGCGTTATGCTTTAAGTGGATTATTACATGTTCTGTTTAGCACCATGGTAGGTCTGAGCTGGCACAGTCATGGTGCAATGAGGAAATAACTTGAATGGACCAGCTACAAAAACCAGAGGCATCTGCTCCGTGCCTTTCAGATAAACAGGTGTTTAGGGTGCCTAGGAGTTTCTAGAGCCATGACAAACAACACCCACCCAGCCTGGGGGAATGAAGGACTGGACACAAACTGGACACAAACTATTGCCTTTGTATTCCCAAGTTCCAGTGTGAGGAAGTGCGGCTCGCAAATATCTCCCAGTGCAACCAGACAGGACCCAAAGGCAACAAACCTTCTTCTAAGCAGCCCTTTCCAACAGAAAGGAGCCAAACCCAGGGTGTTTGTCAGAAATCCCTTCCAATTTTGGGGCACACAAATGGAATGCTCACTCAGGAGATGAATCTCTCATTATAAGGTTTTAATGCAAGCCCCAGTTCCAGTCAAAGGCAGCAAGACTGTCCTAAACTTGGCTACCTGGGTTTTTTTCTGAGCAGATCAGATTTCCACAGCTCTAATAAAAACAGCTGTCAGACACTTCCAGTCCTCCAATTTGGAATTCAACTTCTTACCCTGTAATGGCTCTGAATCCCTTAATTTATCATAAACCTTAACCAGAGACGTTTCATTGTTCAAGATGAGGTTGGCTCAAAATGCATCCTAAACTGATCTCACAATATTTGTGTGGATTTGTTTGGTTGTGTTTTTTTTAACTTCCTACTCCGAGTAATCAGCAGTTTGCTTGTGTTTCTAGTTTTTAAGAAAAGAATGTTATGGCTGGGTTCATCTGAAGGCAACAAAAGCAGAAAGCAGACAAGTGTACTTCAAAGCAGTTAAGGTAGCAAGCTTAAAAAAAAAAATAAAATAAAATAAACCCACTTACTTTCTGTTCTAATGCCCTGGGTTGGATTTTATGGCCCTCACTCATAAACCAATAAATATGACACTATTCCTTTATCTCTTACACCTGCCCCTATAAACTATTCTAAACTATGAAATCTCCAGGAGCTCTTTCCCAGTATCAGTAGCTTTGCCTGCAGCCTCAGCACAGTAGAGTTACCTGCCCAAAAAGTGACAAGCAAGCTGTAAAGGACTGATAATAAACACAAAATAATTGCCCACAGTGGCATATTTGTTAACAATACTGTACAAACAGCCACTCAAGCCACAGAGCTGCTAAAGTGGAAGAAGCAAACAAAAACCAGTGATTATCAATAGTCCAGTGAAAGGTATCAACTGCAGGGAACCATGGGAATGTAAACCCAAGTGTGCTCATTCCAAGGTCTAAAACATTTGGGTTGAAAGCCTGCTCGGGAATTTTTTGTAGTTGTTGCTAGGAAAACGGAGGGGAGGGAAATAAAAAATACAATCCACTTGCCATCCTAATCATATTTCTCGATGTTGTCACTGCTTAGAGGCTGACTGGAGCACTTCTGTCATTGGGGAAGACCTCTCATGGAACAAAGGAGCTGTACAAAATCTCCCTTCTGGTCTGTGTTTAGCCCCACACTTATTTTTCTTTGATAGTGAGAGCAGTAACTTTCAGTGGATGCAGTGTTGACTCTTATTGCACATCTCTTCCTGCAGAATAAATCACTTTCTGAAAAAACCCTTGGCCCACAATACCCAGCTCCTGAAGCTGCCATAATAGAACACAGCAGCAATGTAGCCATGTATGAGTGGTTATGATATTCTTATTTCTAGGATGAATACTATTGAGCAAATGAAATGTTACTATCAGAATAAAATATACTTATTTTCATACCTACAAGCCACTGCCAATACTTATGCAGTTAAATGGACTTTGTAACCAGCATGTTGTGGACAGCTTTTAACTTAACCTAGCAATAAATGCTTCTGATGTGCAGTTTTTCCTCATTCTATATAGAGAACAGTGCACAAAAGCTTAAACTCAGCTAAGTATCTTTCCCATTGCTGCTAGTTTATACCTAATTCTGTCCTCTATTTTTCTAACTCAGACCAAGGTAGTTCAGCTAGGTTTTTTTTCGTAACTGAACATTAAATATCCCCCAATAATTGCATTTAACAGTTATGTTTGTATTTTGGGATAAAACCCCACACACTTTTAACCTAAGGCTCCCTTGAGGTCTTGATACAGAGATGAAGATGTTGATAAACTGGCTGGAGCAGCTTTAAGAGCATTCTCAACAAGACAACCCTTCCTCCTCTTCCTGGAGAACCACAGAGAAGCACAAGTGTTCAACACTCCTTTGGGACTTGGGAATTATTCACATGGGATCTTCCAACAGGTAGAGGAGGAAAAACAAAAACCCCTCAGTTCATATTCTGTTCTCTCAATAGCAGAAAGTCTGATAAAGTCAGGTGCTCCACAACTCCTACAAGCAGCTGAGCACCACTAAACACAAGCATTCTAAAAATGCAGCTCAGGTGGGACCATTTTTAGTTCCCCTCCACTTACAGCCCCGTCACTGAGAGGTTCTGGGGTTCTGCAGGATATTGGTTGTGAGAGTCTGGAGACTGTGAGATGTGTAACTACCATGTTACAGAGATACTTCTTGCACCTCCAAACTATAAAATGTTAAGGAACAATTCTCTGACCCTGTACCAGCACAGATTGTGGCCTTTAAAATAAAAACAACACCGCAACAGCACAGAAACAGCTCATAAAATAAGGCTTATTCCCTTCCATACCTCATATTTGTACAATTATACTACATGAGCCCTGAAAAATCTCACATAGTTCTGCAGTGACTAGATTTCCACTAATGGGATTTGGACACGTATTCCAGCCCTTTCATCAGCAATAAGGAAACTGAATGTTCTCTGGTAATCAGCTCAGTACAGTCATTATTTAACCCGCAGACAATGTATGGCAGCAAAGCCCAAATTTTCAACCTTGAGAAGGCAGCAGGCTCTGTGAGCTGACCCTGCTGAGGGCAGGCAGAACCCAGGGAGGCTCCTTGTAGACAAGGGATGGAGACACACTTCGTCTCCTAACAAGAGAAAAATTCAACAGACCTGACCCTCTGCTGAAGCTAAAAATAAGGAAAATCATCAGGCTGAGCCCAAAATTATGGATATGGGCCGTACACAGAGTTTAAAGATAAAACTACAACACCAACAGGCATCAGCTTCATCCCTTTTATTGGGACTGCTTCAACAACAAGGACAGGTGTAAAGACAAGTGTAAGTCAAACTGCTTTGCACTGCAGGGAGGCTCCTTTATTTTTACTCTCACTCCAGACAGTGACAAACACATGTGTCATTCAGGGACACCATCTGACACCAAGCAACAACATAAACGTGGTCAGGAGGGACCAATCCACGTGCCTGCAATAAGATAGTTAAATGCTAATACATTCCAGTATTTTTGTTTCAGCATCCAGAAAGGACTTTGCCATAAAGCCTCAGGATGCCATTGGCTTGTACAGTTGTATTTGTACTCCCAATGAAGTTGCTCAAAGCAGACGAGACTTAGAGAGTGTAACAAAATTTGAAAATAAGCTAAAATTGATGATGTGAGAAGGGGTTTTATTTGCTTTTATTTTAAAGCTAGACATCACCTACTTCTGCTTAAACAGAGCAGATGGGGCATCCCACTTTGAGACAGAAAGAAAACACAGGCTGAAGGAGGAAGCATCCCTAATCATTGTCAGTTTGTGTTTCTGCAACAGCAAAAAGTCTCAGTGATTGTTAGGTCTGTCCCTGCTAAAACAGAACTTGACTACTGACCAAAACAGCAAAGTGAACTACTTCTAATTCTTTATCTATTTGGTTCTGTTATTATAAACCTTGTGCATCTGCCTAGATTTAAACATGTGAATATTAACAGGTGAAAAAGAAAAATTTATATTTGAGGATGTGGATAAACTAGGAAGTTGCTGGGAAATGAAGTTTACCTGTAAAATCACTGTAGATTTGTACTTCAGATGTGTCTCTGCTTGGTCACTTACCACCAAATCTCACTTGAATTAAACCTCCTCTGAGTAAAACACTAATGGTTACCTTCTTTAAAGTTAACCCCCACACACATATTTGCATCCACAACATTTCAAAGCCATGCCATGGGGCATCCTGGAGGTGGCTGCAGTAGCCTCCCAAAAAAGGCCAGGAGCGTGCCAGCTATGGCTCCAAGAATCCTGTCACCTGAGAGCACAAGCCACGTTTCCACGTGTGGCAAAACCAGTTGCTCGGGCTCTCCAGCAGGGAAGTTTGTGCACGAACACATTTTGCAAATATGTGTCATTTCTTATCTGGAAGTGAGGTTTGGTGGTAGGAGACCAGGGCCAGGAATTCTCCATCCAAATACAGGCTTGGTCAAAGCCTTGCCAAGTTATTTGTCCTACTTCTTGCTTCTTTTTAACATTACCATTGACAGTCAGATTTGTATGGTCTTGTAAGATTGGGATGGTAGCGTTAAACCAACCTCAGATATACAAAAATATAATAACTTCTGTTATTGCTAAAACTCAAGTATATTTTAAATTTATGAGAGAGCCAACAATGAGCTAGACAAGCAAGCACATACCTTTGCAGAAGCCACACCAATTCAGTCATGTTCCAAAGCAGCTCCATGTTTCTTAATACCATCAACCATGCATTCCCAACACAGCTAAAATCCAACAGCAACTTGCTGAGTAAAGGATGGGATGTGCATTGCACAATCCCTATCACAGCTTCCCCAAATGCTTTTCAGGATCCATTTCACAGCAGAGAAAACAGACAAGAAAAACTGATTTTTGTTTTTCAAGGTCAGGCAGTATCAGAGGCTGACCCAGATTTCCAGAAGTCTCCCCTAAACCACAGCTAGAACTCAAAAACTTTTTGTAGCCTAAAACTCTGGGCATGACTTCTGGCAGTTTTCTCCATCCCTCCTCCAGAACAGGCAACTCAGCCCTCCTTCCCAGAAAAGAGGTAATTAGAAACACACTTATTACCAGATATTGGAAATAATTACCAGGTGAGGTTACTTCCTACAGAGAACCTGGTTCCCTTGGCAAGCCCAAAACCATCCAGCACAAAGAGCTTGTGGTTCAGTGACAGCAATTTTCTATCTGTGATGCAAATCAATACATTATATAATTAACACCCAGGTTATTCCCGTGCACTCCAGTGGCTTTGTTTGTTCCCCTCGAAGTGAATTCTCTCACCCTGATGCTAAAGCAGTCAAAACAATAAATGCTGCGAGTCAGCTTCTGAGGGAATGGGGCACCTCTCCTCACAAATAGGGTGCCATATGGATTCCCCTCATGAATTTAAAAGGGATTTCCTTTTAAAGTCACAGAACCTTTCAGCATTTAATGGCTGGTACTGGCGCTGCTCAGGTTCCTTTTGTGATTTGTACCCCGGGGACACAGAGCCCCCTGCACCACCAGCTTCTTTCCTTGTTCTTCACCCCTCATTATCAATCTGTGTAAACAAGATGCACAGCATCCGCTGGTTAATAAACAAACTCTCCCTCTGCACTTTCAGTTTCCAAGTGCAGGGCTGGCTTAACAACCAGGAATGAATGTGTTTGGGGTTTCGGTGCCCTTGGAAGATTGTTCACAAATACGTGATTCATATCTGATCCTGGACATTAACACTTTCCTTATGACTCATGCATGCAGTTAAACAATAAAACAGAAAGCTTATTGAGGTTTTGTTTAACATGCATAAAGCACCTATTATTAATATTTTTCAATTTAATTGTTTAACAATTTGCCTATTATTAGCTGCAAGGAGGGGATGTTTCCACTTCTGTCTCGAAATAAATAGATGCTTTTGAATTTACTCTGATTTATATTTAGGATCTTTCAGCAACAGCTCAGAACATAAATAACAAAAAGCCATTAAGCACTGTATGGAGCAGGCAATGTACCTTGCCAACCTGCCCACAGAACATTATTTGAATGAATAGAAGGCAACTGCCCCGCGTTTCTCGTTCTCTAGAGCACGATGTGTGCAACACACTGATCAACACACCATTTCCTCACATTGTTTTCCTTTCCAAAGTGAAGGATAAACCAGAAAATTTGTCCTTCCTCACACAATAGAGCCTTTAGGTCTTCTATCTGGTCCCTACACGTTAGGATGTTCACTGCAATACAATTCCCGGATAAATTGTAATGAGCAACTGGCAAATCTGAAACCTGTTAAGAGTTCAAGTTCAGCTAAAAAAACCCTGAGGGGTTATTTTTAAAACTTTATCCTTCACTATTCAGTATCCTTTTAAAGTATGTAAAATCATTGTAATTGGGCCAAATTTGCAGTTTCACTGCAAAAAAAAACCAAAACCAAAACCAAACCAGCCCCATGGCCATGCACAGGAATCATGGAAGTGCTAAGCAGGGTTTGTAAGAATCATACTGTATTGTAGATATACATTCATGCAAAATGTAAGATTTTGGCCTCCAGTTTCAGCCTGCAGGACAGTCTCTTATCTTGGGACATGTCTGTCTGCCTGGAGTGTGGATTCTGTTGCCTACATGCTGCTTTCAAACCAGTTTTACAAACCTGCTGCTATCTTTATGCAAGTTATTTCTAAACAACGACAGAAGTAAGTGTTCCACTGCAGGCAAAGGTTTTCAGTTTGCTCCATCGAGCTTTTCCAGAGGGCAAATTCTTCTAAAATACTAGAGGACAAATTCAGGAAACACACTGATGACACAAGACCATGTTCTGCAGATGTTGTTCTTGTCAGTAACCCATCAAGTGATGAGTAAGAACCTCCTGGGCTCCATCCTAACCCCACTGAAGTTACTCACAAAATAGTCACCCTGTAGGTGTGAGGCTGGCCCTAAATTCAGAGGCTGGCTCTGCCTTGAGAATGCTTTCAACTCTGTCCACTAATTTGTGTAATTTCCAACTGCTTCCTGGCTTTCCACGCTCCTCACCGGTGGCAGTCGTGGTCTTGGACACGTTGTCTTCAGCAGCTGACCTTGCAGAGGCAGGAACAGTGATTTGCTGGTGTTGACAAAGCCTTTCTGCCCTCCCAGCTGCGGATGCTATTTCAGGATGGCTGAGCAAGGACAGGGAAAATGGGGGAGTTACTCACCAGCAGACACAAGGACCAGTCATTGCCCCCACATGGCTAACAGCCCCAGAAATCTACATTTTTGGTAAAATAATGTTAACACCTTATCCCCGTCTCACCAGCAGAGAATAAATAGAAAATCCTTCCCTAGGGATGAAGCAACATCCCTAGTTTCCCCCTCAGGTTTCCACAGACACACAGGGAAAGAGAATAGTGCCCGTGCTGCTCCTGCTTGCTCAGGAACTCGAGCCTGCTCGCAGTTTCCACATCCACTTGAGAGGGATACAACTGGACGCTCACTGCCCTGGCAGCTGGGTATGCTCCCATTATCTCTCATTAATGGTTATATTCTCATTAGAGCAACTTCCAAGAGCCTCACCTGTGAAGGATTCTCTGGGAACAGGTGCCTCAGGCAGCAGCAGTGCTCCCAAAGGACCTGCCCCAGATAGCCTGGACGTAGATGCCACCTCAGGGTGATGCCATGCACCTCTTTCCTGGCTGGAAAATACTGGAGAGCCACCTGAAGGTCCCTCAGGACCAGCCAGGGATGAGCAGCCAGGGATTGACCCAGCTGGCCATGGCAGCATTCCCACTCGGCACCATGGCTCCGCAGGTGAAATGCTTCCACGTGTTCCTCCATTCCAGATTGCCTCACAGAACACGAGCCAGTGGCAGGTTTCACCGTGCAGCTCTTATCTCAGCACCAGATGACCAAAAAAAACTGAAGGGAAACATGAGCAGGGGAAGCGACTCTCGGTGTTTTCGTGCGCCGCTTGTTGCTAGGAAAAATATTTCCTTAGTATCTCCGTGGGCCCTGCAAGTCAGCATCAGTGGAGCTCTGCTGGTTGCCAGAGAGCATAAAACAGCAAATGTCAGGAAAAAAATAGGAAGAAGAAGTAAAGCTTTAAGAATGCTCATGAATGTCTGTCCCCTCACACGGTCAGCGAGGAGACACAGAGACACGCACACCTCCAACCTTTTCTGGGACAAACCTTGGGAGCTTCTTCCCAAGGTATTTTGTCTAAGTTCTACTTTTTTGGTTTTCTGTGAGGCTTTTTTTTTGTTTGTGGGGGTTTTATTTTTGTTTTGTTTTGGTTTTTTGGGAGTGGGTTGTTTTTCGTTTTACAAGGTTAAAAGCAGTTATTCGTGTAGGAGCAGCACAGGGTGGAGGGCAGCCCCTCTTTGCTTAGGGCTGAGCATCTGAAATGGGCAGAAGACAGAGGGTGGTAAGGGACCCAGCAGGGCCAGGGCAGAGCATCCTCTCTCCAGGGATGGTTGGACCTGGTTCTGCCCCTAGTGACACTTCTAGTCATAAATGGCACCATTTACCCCAGAGAGGAAGGCAGAAAACCCCTCTGGTTTGGACACCCCACACAGCCCTAAGCCCTGCTGAGGCTGGTGACAGCATCACGGTGTTCCAACCTCCCTAGAAGCCAAAGGATAACCCATTTCCTAGGCCAGCTATTCATCCATCCTTCTGCTGGCAGCTGGGGCCAATGACAGTGATGAAGGGCTGGGGGTGGACAGTTTGAAGCTGGTTATCACTCAGTTTGCTTCAGAGGAGCCACAGAACAATTCAGTGGGTCTGCCTGATCTGGGTATCGAGCCCCCTTTAAACATTTTCCAGCCTCCACTGATCATCCTCCAAATTGTCCCATGGCTGCTCCCATTGCTGACTGCTGTTTGAGTTCTCACATGGTGCTGCTCTTTGAATTTTCAGTTTTTCACAATAAAGTGGTCTTCCCCACTCTCTTTGCATTGTTTCAGAAGCCATTTGTTTTTAAGTAAGACTCTTTTTTTCCCCTCACAAGAAGAAAGAGCAAGACTTTGTCTGAATACAAATCCCATACCCGGCACTGTGCTGACATTTGTGCACAGAGATGTGCTTTCCAGTTTATTCTATTGTGTGCTTCTCTCTTTTTTTTTTTTTTTTTTTTCCCTTTTAAAAGTAGTTCAGTGGAAAGTTTTGATGATTCCAGGCAAGTATCCTTTAACACCACCAGAGAAATAGCCTGAAAAACTGGAAATATGTCTCAGTGTTGCCAGAGGAGTTGCGTATGGGTTGTAGGTTCCTTGCTTTTGCTTTATTTAATATATTTCCAAAAAAATATTTTTAAAAATTAAAAATAATTTTTAAAAAGACAACTTTCATTGGTAGCACCAGCAGCTGTGCTTCTCTCCACCTGGCTATATTAATGCAAGTGCAGGATTTCTGCTGTCCCAGTCACCTGCCTTTGTGGAGCCCACCACTGGAGCGAGCACATGGCTCATGTTGGGGCAGCTCCCGGTGTCCACCACGGATTCTGACTCCATTTGGAGCAGTACAATTCCACCTACGAGTCCTCGCTGATGCCCAGCAGAGGCTGGGCGCTCAGGAGGACACCAGGACATGGATGCTGCCGTCGGGGTGGATTTATGTACCCAAAGGCACACTAATTGCCCGGTGGTTACCTGGTCACGCTGGGTTTGCCCCAGAATACCCAGGTGAAAGGCTGGAGCATTATTCCACGGCGCCATCTAGCTCCTATGAAAGGAATTCTGTCCAGAGCCCTTTTCCCACATCTTCTTGACCCAAACCTTAGCTAATACTCCGCAGAGAAAACACAGAAGGTGGCAGATGATGAGAAAAAGTGAAGGTCACTGTTCGTCCCTTCTTGAACCTCCAGGGAGCCAAGAGGACTGCAGCGAGGCAAGTCACCCCACAGTCCCTCCTCTCCCTCTTGGGGAACTTGGCTTTCCTCACTCTGGGAATGACAAGTGGCTTTCCCCAAACACGGCCATAAAACCATTTTGGGTACACAACCTCCCCCACCCTTTCTTCCCCAGGTTCATCTCACCCTCTGTCTCTTTGTCGCACCCCTGGGCCCCTGTTCTGTGCCAGACAACAGCCAGGACATGCAACATCAACACCACACAAGGAAAGACATAATTACTGCAGCTGGCCTTTAATTTCCACCAATTACATATAACACATCACGTATTATCTAATTTTTTTTTCCTAGTGATAGCCACCGTGGTTAAGCTGAGCATTTGCCACCTTAAATATTACAGGTGATTGGCAGATTTCGAACAGATGAGAATTCAGACTCATTCCATACAAAGAAATAACATCTAAAGGCTATTTCTTCCCTCTGAATATCCTTCATTTACCAGGCTCTCAGCCTCCAAGCCTATTTGCTAAATAGGAAGAGCTCTGTGGCTTGTCCTAAAAAATTTAAGACGTGGGGCTCTGCTTGTAGCCCTCAGGAAGAGAGAAGACAGGCTGAGATCACACAAACCAGGAAATTCTCGAAAGCTGGGAGACAACTGCATGAAAATAGGTAATATCCATGCAAAAAAACAGACTTAAAACTCCAGCTCAAGTCTGCAGGACACTTGCCAACCTGTGAGTTAGGCTCCAGTGATGTATGGAATATATTTGCTCCGAGCCTATGCTCTGCTCTGTGCCAGAAGCTTTTAAACCATCTTTACAAATATGTTCCCATCTTCTGCCAAGTGGATGTGCAATCTTTTTCCCCTCACGTTGGTATCTAGTGTTGCTCTGACTAACTCAGTGATTTTCTGAGGTTGCAATTACTTGTGAATATTCTCAAACACTTCTTTGGTGTCCACCAAACTTTAGTGTTTTCTTATTTTGGCAGAACAAGCATTTTTTACGTATTTACTTTGCACAAGTGCTTTACAGAAAGACCAACAAAACTGCCTAAAAATGCCTCAGTGATCAGTGGTGTTTTAGCTCTGCAGTTTGGCAGACTTGTCTGCTCTACTGCATTACTCTTGAAACAATGAGTTGTTTTTTCTCCACTTTCCTCTGTGATCTTCTGTCCAGAGTGATCCTTTTTCCTCCCACGAAGCTGCCACGCTCTGTGCCTGCACCAGCAGGGACTTCCATTAGCTAGGCCTGCCTTTTCTGCTGCACCCCTTTTGATGTTATACACAATTCTTTTGCATTTTCCCAGCTCCTTCTGTCCAAGAGGAAAGGTTGGAATAAGCTCCAAAAGCCTGGAGACGTGGCAAGAACACACGACCAGACTGAACCTGCAAGTGGTTCCATGAAGGTGGGAACTCTGCCATCAGCACCTGACCCTGATGTCCTTTTGGTCATGCCCTGACCTCATTCCTCCTCACCCTTCGTGTTACAGGTGAGCAGAGTGAACTGCAAGCCCTCCTCTCTGGATTTAAGCAACATTTGATAGCAAAGATAGAGTTTGGGAGGAGATGAAGCAAGACCAGGTGTCGCTCAGCTGCAGGAGGTTGACTCCCTTCAAAACCCCACATCCAAGAAGGACTGACAAGAAAGGACTCTGCAATTGCTTCTGTAGATTGTATTTAGTGCAGCCAAGTGTGGTGTTTATTAACTTTTAGGCTCAAGTGCTTGTCAGATATGAATAAAGCAGATTCCTCCTTTTCCAGGGGTCGCAGCTGCACATAAAGCAAAAAACTAAAATTAGAAACAATGACTTTCGCTAAGGAATGCAGGAAATGTTGTGATGTATTTTCACTGCAACCACTTGAAAGCAGAATTGCTGTGGAAATAAAGCAACCCCAAATACACTGAGCTTGCTGACTCAGTTGGTCCAGAAAAAAAAAATAAAAATAATCACAAGTCAGCAATTTGAAGCAGCAGCAGCACCAAATGTCCTGTGTCTGCAGCACTGATGTAATGTGCATTGCAACATCATCTTTCCCTGCATGCTGTGCTCAGGAGTTTGATGAGGCACAGCTTTTTAGATGGAGCTTAGGATTTGTTGCATATTACATAAGAGATTTTCCTTCGCAGCTGAGGCTGGGGAGAGGTTGGAACCACCCAAATTCTAAAGAAACAGGACTTTTAAAGGGAGCAATTTCCTCCAACTTCCTTCTGACCCTGGTCTCAGGCACACAGCAAATTAAAAACCAGCACAGGTCTAGCCAATTCTCCTAATGCACCTAGAATTATCAGCACTGCAGCATTTCCCATTCAAAGCAGTTATGCAAATAATCTTCTACTGCCACATGCAAATGATTGAATTGATTTTGTTAATTTTTCAAACAATGTCCCAAGTTTTATCAGCACCTAAGAGGCAAAATATTAAGATAAAAGTGGGTATCTCTTCAAATTTTCCATTTAATGCTCTACTTTAATAACAGCCATAAGAAATTATTAACAGCTGTTAAAAAGAAAAATCTCTTTTTAAAAAGGATATATGCTCCAGTCTATGGAATGGCAATAGAAAAAAACCCCCAAAAACTAACTATGAGAGAATTGTGGAATAGAAGTTCCTGCTTTAATATTACAATACACTCCTGCATTCCTGAAGCTGCACACACTGCTATTTGGAAGTTTAATGAGCAGAAACCATGACATTATATTATTAAATTTAAGGAGGGTGACTGGATTTAAAATAGAGATTTATTTAGGATAATTTTATAAAAATAGGGATAATTTTATCTTTTGCACATTGTATTGGACAACTATGAAACACGAAGTAACCAGAAATTAAATATAGAAACCCACTGCAAGTAATTTTTCTCCCCCTTTGTTTTGTCCTTCTGAAGTTCACACCTTGCTGCTTCTGTTCATAAAAATCACGCCAGAGGATTTTATTTGCTGCTGCCAAAATCCCAAACATCAAGATTTTTTTTGTGTTGGCCACTCTTGAGAAGTCTGGCCTTACTTTATGCTGGTTTTTTTCTCTTATTTATCTGAGTATTGCTCACTGTCTTTTCAGAGCTCTCTGATCTTCTCTATCACAGCAATTGATTACGTTA
>VXBB01001698.1:126373-158487 GCA_013399915.1 Illadopsis cleaveri
CTCATTTTCATCAGCTAAAATTTAGAAACTCTTAGTTGCATTTTTTTTGTTTCCCCACAGGTTAATTTTCTTAGCTCAGGACGGCTCAGTCATCCTGACATGAAAATTAAGAAATGAAAGAAAGAAATTAATGAAAGAATCCCTGTGGTTCAGGTCTGTAAATAAAACAGAAAGTCCTTCTGCTGATGGTGGTTCCTGCGTGTAACAATGTGCTGTCCATCCTGGTCACTGTTAGTTCTTATGTGAACTAAACCCTGTTTCTCAGAGGGGAAATTAACCCTTTCACTGAACTGACTGTGAAGATGGGAGAACTCCCAGAACATCCCAGAGTGTAGCTGATACAGGTGACAATATGGCCACAGCAAGTCTAGCCAGGTACTGCAACCAAAGCAGGAATTTCTGACAATTATTCCTGGCCATGCCTTTGTAAGACATGTACACCTGTAATTTTCTCCTTTCTTACATGGATGGGAACACCCAAAAACTTCTCTGAGCATGGACTGTTCTTCAGGCATCCCTCACTTTTGGAACAGCAGAAGAAAATGGGCACTAGCATGAAAGAGTGATAAAGATATTTGCATGCTGAATTCCTGAAACTGAACCATGTCCCTGTGCAAAGTTTACTTGTGTTCCTTCTACTACTTGTATTCTTTCTACTGACTGTTCCTTGAGAATGACTGGCCAATTTTATTTTCACTCCAGCTGGTTATTCCCACATACTTTGGATTTCATTCAACCTGTACTCCCAAGGTTTTTTCTTTTAGATTTTTTTTTTTTCTGCAGTATCAGCCAGTGGTCAGGCAAACAAGGCACTGCAAGCCTAACCATAAAAGGTATGTGAAATTCAAGCTGTGAAAAAAATCCTCCTGCTCTAAGGAAGAAAATTGAAGAATTTTGATACAAGGAAGATGTGACCACCATGCTGAATAAAATGCAAGTTATTTTTGCAAACATAGACATGAACTATTTGAAGAAAGTGAGAGCAAGAAAAGAAAGGGATTCTCAGGAAAATTTTAAATGCAACAGGTGAGGTTATAGATGTGCTTGGGAATTTCTGTGAGGATGGATATTTGCACATATGCTCCTTCATGCAAGTAGACCTCAGTGGGAAATGGAGCTACTTGAAGGCATTCTTTGTCTAGAAGAACCAGTGGGAAGAAAAACATTAATAATGGAATTTTTATGGACTTCCAGAGTTCAGATGATCTCCAACAGTCAATCAAAAATTGTAAAACTTCCAACAAATTAACAGTTAATATGCTACAGATTATCATTCAAGGAAAAATTTTAAAGATGAGCATTTTATTCTCTGGAAAAGAAGTGATGAAAAATCAAACTACCCTTCTTAGGACAGAAAAGAAAAAAAAAACCACCTACATCAAAAAGCTGAAAGCAAATCAAACAAAGGATGCACTATGCTGAGGGACAGGAATCCACGGACATTCTGCAAAAATGCTGAGATAATAGACAATTCTGACAAATGAGCCCTTGTTTTCAAGGCAAGAAAAATCAACTTGGATTTAGGTTTTTGAATGGGTTTGTTTGATCTGTGTGCAAAGGCAATGACAATCACTCAGAATAGGAGACCTTTAGCATTAGCTGACAGGTCTTGGTCACAGGTAAGATTTGTAACCGAGAGTAGAGCACAAAAAATAAAATTAAAGTGCAATACCATCAGTCTGCAAAATGGTGGCTTTAACATGCTAAGATCAAGCACACCCAGAACGAGCAATCCATGAATACATCACCATGAATAGCAATTAGAGAAGCACTTTTCTAACTGAGATTAAGAGCTGACAACAGCACTGAATGTTTGCCTCACCTCAATTTGATACACAATACTTTTTAAGCTACTGTTATAAGAAAGAGCTCAAATAAAACTGTGGAGGAGATTATGAATAAGATGACTCTTTCCACAGCAGTTATGTGAGAGGACAAGTGTACATCAGGAGCCTGAACATCATTGCCTAGGAGCACTCTGCATCAGCCCCCTGAGGGAATCAAACCCTCAGCACCACAAAGCAGCAGCCCAGCCCTGCCCTGTTTCACTTTCTGTGTCGGGGAAGAGACCACACCTCCCTTAACACTCGGTGGCTTTGTTAGGAGTCCCCGCTGCAGAAAGTTTTGGGTGGAGAGAGGCAGCTGTGCCACTGAGAGCTGGACTCCTTGTGGCAGAGGGGAAACACCAGGCAGGCTGGGAAAACCTGCAGGCTAGTGCTGTTCAGCTGGGCTGGAAATTTGGTTCTACAGTGATGACCCCATCACATTTAGAAATTTTATCTCTGCAGAAAAAAACCCAAAAAAACCTCCATTAAAACATACAGCTATAAATTGTAGTCTGCCATTCAAAGCTTGGCCAGTATATGAGATTCAGTGAGGCCATGTGATTCTGGCAGGTGTAACTGCTGCAGTAAAATTCTTATGTACCTCGTGCACTGAAACCCTGTTGCTGTTCTACAGCATTATCTGGTCCAAGTGCTTTTCATTTAAGGCATAATTTTCTTTCCCACTTCAGGTGGTTCATAGCAACACTGACAAACGTCAAAGAGTCAACATATCCTGAGGCAAAGCACTTTCTCTGCTTAGAAAAAAGATTACCTAGAAGTTTTTTTGAGCTGTTCTTACACAGACCTCTAAATTGTGATTTTTCTGAGACTGAAGAAAGGAATACTGGCTACTTTTTTTTAAGCCAAATTTCTCCTCCCCTCTCAATCCTAGCTTTTTTCTGGAAGTCCTGCTGCTCACCCAGAGAGGCTGCAGAGGCGACAGGCTAACAGCATTTGTTTACTGTGAATCTCCCTTTGAAGGGTGACTACAACAACATCGTTCTGCATATCCGGAGGGTGGATTCCTTATCTCCCCGAAGGAGAAGGAGAACAATCACATATTTGATAAGTTCAAACAAAAGCGCACACAATTATAGGAAGCGAAGTGTTTGCTGGACGAGGGCAGTTTATACAAACCCCATTTTTATAACCTCATTACACACATTTATTTCACGACAGCTTTCAGGAGCAATGTTCTGCAACCCTGCAGTATCTCTCTCCCTTTGTGGTGACAAGTGAAATATTTTCCATTTGAAAACTGACACCAAAGGGGACGCACAGCGCAGAAAGGAGTCACTGCAAGAACTTTGCTCCATGCCCCCACCCACCTCACCCTCCAAGGCAATGTGGTGATGATAAATCCATGCAAAGCTGCCTTCACCTGTAGGAACTGTGGTGAGAGCTGTGTGGGCAGGAGAGGCACCTGCTGTTCCAGGCCCCAAAGCAGCAGCAGTGCCCAGGAATAAAAGTTAGAGGCAGTTTGTGGTGGTACGTGCTCTCCAGACAGGACAGGACACAGTTGTGTGGCTGCAGATATGGAAGAGGGACTGCTGGGAAAAACCATCACATTCCCAACAGAGAGTCCTGTGCCCAAGTAGCCACCTCTAAAAAGATTTTGACAGAGGTAGATTGGCTTGATAGGGAAAGAGACACTCACTGAACGGGTTCCAGTGAGCCATGTCACACCGTGTAGGAACATGCAGCAATAAAGGGCTGGGGATTTGGGGAAATGGGGTCTGGATGTGACTGGATTATGAGGGAGAAAGGAATTTCTTCCTTGTGGGAAAAGGAGGAAGGAGGAAGGAGAAGAAGGAGAAGGAGAAGGAGAAGGAGAAGGAGAAGGAGAAGGAGAAGGAGAAGGAGAAGGAGAAGGAGAAGGAGAAGGAGAAGGAGAAGGAGAAGGGAAGAGATTTTTGGTTGTCTTTAGCACTTTCTAAACACTCATAACTGGTCTACAAGCCAAATGACATCATTATCTAAGAAAACAAAATCTAGTTGTGTTCTAAATGTAAATAAATAAATTAATTTTTAAAAAAAGAAGAAAAGTTTAAAAAAAGCATTTTCTACATGGATTGAGTAGGGAGGACTTCCTTGATGTTATCTGTAGGTTTTTCATAAAGGTAATTCTCCAGCCTGAAAATCCAGATTCCAGCAGGAGGGAGGAAGGTTTTCAGGAGCAGATTGTAGTGTTTATTTACAAAAGAATGCCAGTAAAGGTAAAGAGATGGGCACAAAACTGTGCATCTCAGCACAGTGTGCTTATACCTCCCTTACAGTGCTGTAAAGATATTTTGGGCAGGTACAGACAAATCCAGTCCAAAGAGAAAACAGGTTCACAGGGCTCAACTTTAGATCTCTACAATTGCTATACCTGTGTCTAGCACTTGAAAAGAAAAAAAAAAAAAAAAAGATCTGTAGCAGTAGTTGTTCAGTGACCACAAAAAGAACCACAGGCTGTTCTTTGTCCCACAGGCAGTTCAACCTTGAATGTTTCTGTAAAATATAATTCTGCCTGGAATATTTAAGGCTTTCATCACAATTAGTGTATTCTTTTCATAGTATTGACTGGTTTATTACCTTAGCATTATGCCATATGTTAAAAAAAAAAAGCTTTTACAGGCTTATTATCCAGAAGATTTGTGTGCACACAAAAAAATGGTTGTACATGTTCACAGAGCCAAGGCCAAAAAAAGACTAATTTAGGAATGAATATTTCTTTTGCTGGAAAACTTCCATTTCTCTTTTTGATGTAATACATAAGTGACTGCCATGGAAATGTAATGCTGAGGCTCAGTCCTGATGCCACCAAGATAAAAGGCAAAATTGTCTTTGACTTCCAGACATGGAAATTATTTTTCTGGACTCATTGGAAGGTTCAAAAAGTGAAGATATATGTTGCATTTGAGGGCAAGCATATTAATTTTCTTCAGACACGTGCAACTAACTGAAACAGAGACACCTTTCTTTACTGATTTATGCAGGGTGACTGGGAAAACAGTGCACAGAAAAATATCTTCCTTCCTACATACTTGGATTCATGTCCCTCAGCATGTATAGATCCAAGAGGTATTCTGACTTCCAAATTTTTAATGTTAATTATTTACTTCTAGTTTCCTCTAAATATGGAAGATCTGGCTCCTTTTCCCAGGAAGAATAAAGGATTCTCTTTGATTGCCTTTTGTTATGCAACATTCTGCAGGAAAACCCATCACCAGGATGGATTGGTATGAAGAGAGGCTGTTGGAATAAATGAAGGGACAGAAGTGTCATCTGGTTAACACCCAAGTAAAAGCAAAAGCAGAGTCAGGGACATGAAAGCCATCACAGATATCCTACTGTTTATGATGTGACTGTAAAGTGTGCTAGGACCTTAAGGCATTGCATTACCCTCAGCAGATCTCTGATGTTATAAAAGTAATTGCTCAGATCTCTTCTGAATTGCTGATAACTCTATCTATCATGGCTTGGTTTGTTTGTTCTAAATTGCATTCTTAGAAGCAACAGGAAGTCCTGACAATATAGAGCTATAGATTTTTTTGATTTTTTTTTTTTTTAAGTTTAAAACATTGGAGAATATCCAACAGGCCCTTAGCTCTGTTCATCAAAACAACACAGCAATCTTGCTGGGGCAAAAGTCCACAAATGTGTGCCTTCTGTGTTTCCAGCAGCATGAAAAAGCTTTTCCTGTAGGAGAGCAAGGACAAGCCTATCGTCAAGAGCACTCTCACCCTACAAACTTCACACAGACAAAAATTCACAGGGATGGCTTTGGTGCTTAAGAGCCAGCTCCCAGGTTGCAGAGGGGAGGTGTATATAGCTGGCTTCACATCTGAAAAGGTGAAATAGTCACTAAAGAGAGCTTGTACCTCAGACAGGCACAAATTTGTGCTGGGCCCCAGCTGTGCTCACTTACACAACCCCCAGTTACCCCAAATCATATTCCCCATGTCCTTAGGAGTAGGTTAAAACTCCTCCCATCCCTGCAGGAGATCTGCTTTGGGAGAGGTTGGAGTCAGTTTGGCTCAGGTACAAAAGACACAGCATTTATTTCCCAATACAATGAACACCTGAACATATGCAAAAAAAAAAAAAAAAAGTGCAGATAAAATAATCTTATCACACCTTTCACAAAGCACTAGAAAACCTGGGCACAGGCTTCACTGTTATGCAAAGGAAGACTGCGTTGGGAAGGATGAAAGCACAGGTTGGGGAAAACAAGAGTTGTTCAGAAAGATAAATGAGCTATTAGTTTTAAGGAAAAACCTCACTATTAATTGTTATCTATTAGTTAGCAAAGTCAATCAGTGGCTGGTACCTGCCAGTAACCCTACAGCTAAGATGAACTGCCTTCCTGTTACTGCTTGGTTTGGGAAAAGATACTTATTGACATGAAGATCACTGTTTTATCCTAGTTAGACTCAGCACAGAAGAGGGAGTTACAATATATTTAATATTTCTCCTTAGAGAGCAAGAGGAAGCATGATTGTATTGGGGCAGGAATGCCACTTGTTCTGAGTTTAACATGGTACATCAGGATTGTGCAAAGCACAAAACCATTTCTTTGGGAAAGGAGCAGGTATCAGAAGATCTTTGTCAGAGACAGAGCTACATAAATTCAAATCAAACAGAGAACAAACCACTACAATGCCTGCCAATGTGGCAGCTCAGAGAATATCTGGGTGACCCAGTTTTAAAAAAAAAACAGTTTATAGGAATCAAGCTAATACCAGGTATTTCCAGTGGTGTCAGGCAGAGAAGAACATCCCTGAGGAGTCCCCAACCCTTCCTGCACAGCCCTGCCACACAGGCAGCTCAGCTCACCAGAAAAGGGCATCGCATTCTTCTCTGCACATGCAATTAAATTGTGTGAATCTAAGGCCAGCGTGCTGCACTTAAACAATGAAGTCAGCCAATAAATCTCACTGCTGTCTGATCCTTCCAGGGCTGCAGCCTCAGCCCCTACCTCCAAGATAAATGAGGAGGTTCACCACAAACTCCTGCAAGCACAGCCAATAATGGTCCTTCTGCAGGGTGATCCCACTGATTTCAGTCCTGTTGCTTTTAGCTCACTCTGACGTGAGTGGAATGCCCATCCCATTGACAGGAACAGCAATCTGCTCATGGACTTTAGAATATTTGCTGTCCCCTGGCCTTCAACCACGAGAAACAAGAGTTTCAGAATTAATCACAGCTCCTCCTCTTCTGTCCCTCATTGCAAGCAGGAAGGAAATTGCCTTTAACATATATATTTAAGCAAGCTTGGTTGCATTAATTAGTTCTCCTACGACATTCACCTCAGTTCTTCTTGTTATTCCATTTTAGAGTGTAACTAACTCCTTGTTTTTCAGTAAATTGAGCACTTGGTCCTGTATTTTTCCTGTCTGTTAATGGCTGAGCCATTCAGTGTGGGACTGCAGCACCCTCAGATTTCCTGAGAAAACTGAGTCATCCCATCTTTGCTCACAGGAGAGCTGTACAGCTGGGTATTACTGCCACCTAGTTTTCAACTTTTATTATTATTATTATTCCCTAGACTTTTGCATTTTCCATGGTAAAAAAACAAAAAAAAAAAGTACATACATAAAACCTGACAATTTTTGGTTTAGTCTTATATGTGTGTGTGTATATATATATGTCTAGATATACATCTCCTGTGATGTACTTAAATAGTGGAAAATTGACCAGTGATAAACTATTACTGAATAAAATCTACATGCCTCTAAATGCAATCTTGAAATTCCTACGGATGGGAGATATTACATATTATTAATAGATAATAATCCCAAATAGATTTTTTGGTATTAATAGATATTAATCCCAAATATAAACACAGTGTGACAATCCAATTTAAACTGGCTGTGCAGGATCAAAACAAGAGCCAGTTTAGCCACACTGTAGGAGTTTGTAGATCCATAATTGATCTTTGCCAGCTTACACAGAATCTAATAATCTTTATTGTGGATTTTTTTCAATGCAGTGCTCAAATAACACCTCCCTGCTTAATATAGGTGCTGTACCAAAGTCCTGCAGAAAAGTCTTGCAATATAAGACTCCTCAGTGAGATAGCACGTATTTTTTATTTTGAAGTGTAAAAAGAGAACTTTTACTTCAGGATAGTCCTTTTTTAGACCAAGATATGAACTAAAAGCTTAGGGAGAAAAAAAAAAAAGAAAAACAAAAAAGAAAGAGAAATGCAGAGAACAATTAAAGCAATTTTTGAAACCTCATATAAATTCCATTTTGAGGTCTGAGAAAGGAACTGTTGGGATTCTCCATTTCAGTGACCTTTTTGCTTTTATGCTGGTTCTGTGGTTTCTGACTCTGACTAGGAGTGCCTGTGGGAACCCATACAAATGGGAGGTTAAATTCAGAACCCAGCTGAGCAACTTTTCACAAGATGTGAAATGGTAAATATATTGCCCCAGGCAGGTTCCAGTTTTGAAAACAAAAAAATTAAAAATGGTTCATAAGTGAAATTTAACAGTTAGAGCTGGGGCTCTGTTATGCCAAGGCAGAATAACGTTTTATAGTTTATCCAGTGCAATTCTGCTGAACCAGATGAGGAGGTGGAAGTCTGCTCTTTGCTGCAACTGAATTTTGCCCATTCTTTTAACAAACAGCATGGCAAAAATTAGGCCATTTCATTGTGTCTGTGTGCTGCAATCACGCCCAAAAGCCTCTCCATAAATCTCCTAAAGGAGCCTGAATTCTCCTTCATGGAAGTGAAAGATTTGTGTGACAATTTTTCGTGGCAGCAAGAGCAAGTCTACTGATGCTGTTGGTCTTTATATTTTTTTTTTTTTTTTACCAAAACAGCTTCAATGACTGAAAGTCAAACAAGATGTTTGTGAACTTCAGGCATGATGCAATCTCAGGAATTTGGCACGGTGGATGGGTTGACAAGGCACGATTCTGAAGGAGGCTTTTCAAGACAAAACTGAGACATCTATATTAACGCAGGTTGAGAGGCCACAGATGTCTCCAAGCACTCTCCCTTGTTTTTTAAATTGTTATTGAAAGAAGAAATTCTATTTGAACTCAGGACCCAGGCCCCTGGGCTTGAAAACCATATTGTGCACCCCCCACCGGGCTCAGGTTAAGTTCATTCAAACTATTTCTGCAGCTACAGTATGGATCACGCTCAGTTTTCCTTTTTTCCCCTAACTGGTTTGTTTCTGGTCATAAATTCTCAATCAGTGGGCAAGCCACATTGTACAATTTCGTAAATAGTGTAGTTAAAACATGTTTAAAGTCACAAGAAAAAGGATCTGACAATGGAGCATTGTCCCCCCTTGCAGAACTGAAGTGTACCTTCTTTGATTCGGTAACCTTGCTGCACTTTGGTATGAAATTGCCCCTTTTTCCAGCAAACTTGCATTTAAAGTGCCTCATTAGCATGTCTCACCGGATCAGTAACGACTCTGCAAACCCAACACTCGTCTCAGTCAAGCCACCATGGTTTTTCTATCTGTTTAACATCTAAAACTCCTTGACAAAGTTCCTTTTAAAATTTACTCCTTTTGTTTCTCCTCGGGTTTTCTGCAAAGATCTTTAAACTTCGATGTACTCCAAGATGACTCCTGAACAAAAATCATGTCTAGCCCAGCTAGTAAATCTACCCTCCATTCAATGGGATTAAATAAGTGCTTCACGGCTATTGTAGAAGCCTCTAAAAAGGATCTTGCATCTTTAAGAGTTTCCTACAATAAATTAAACACATCTCACCCATTGTAAAAGAAAAAAAAAGAAAAAAAAAGAAAAGAGGAGACTTGATCCAGCACAGGGGAGCCACTGTAGACCCACAGTGATGCCATACTTCCAGCACCAAAACAGCCACACATAACAGAGCCTAAATGAACAGCAACAAGCAGTGGGAGAGGAATTTCATTTCTGCAGGAACTCAGCCTTGGGCTTTCCGTCAGTAAAACACCACCAGTAAAATAAAAAAACTGTGTAACATACTAAAAAATCTGAAACTGTGCGGGTCGTGGCGGGTTTCTAGTTTGAATTTGCAGCACCTCAGCCAGGAAATTCTCGTTTCTTCTGAAATATGTAAGCTCAGTGCTTACTTATTAGAAATATGTACTCAAGTTCAGTGTTCAGATTCCTCTAAGCCCCTCTTAAACACAGGCACAGGAGTAATTCTACTGGATAAGGGTTAAAGATTAAGTCTCACCATTGACACTGGTGCCTTGCTTAAGGTTAAGATCGTGTTTAAACCCAGAGCCAACACTCCATCCAAACCTCTTTCTGCTCATTCATAAACTGGAACAGAGAAAACTGGAGGTCTTTGAACCAAAAGTAGTACCGAAAAAAAAGTTTGGTGAAAAGGAATAAAAGAAAAAAAAAATCTGTGCAGAGAAATAACAAGAGCACCTCAATTTGACATAAAGACCTGGAGGCTGAGAACAGGCTACAAACCACAGAATCACCAGTGTGACTGTGAACTAAATTGACATTCATTTCCCTCAAAGGCTACTGAATCACCTGTCTGAAAATCATCCCTTCTTGTTGAGTGTTGAACGACCCACCTGAAGTGAACCAGCATTTCAAAGTTGTGTTCAGAACACAGGAAAAAAACCTGCCAGCATGACTGGGCACCGGTTTAGTAACTTTGCTGTAGCAAAGAACACATTTGATAAATGGGGAAAAATACCTTTTAATTCTCACGTGAAGATAAAGGCCTTCATTGTTTTCTTTCCAGTCATTACCTGCAAAGGGAAGAAATGTAAGCCAGCAAGTTCAAATCCTCCCTTAAAACCACAGGGCTAATCAACCATGGAACATTAGCTGGATGCTCTGTACCCCAAGTGTAAATGCAATGCAGGCAGTGGAAACAATTTCCTCATTAGCAGTGATTAAAGAAGACTGAAACAAAGCGCCTTGAGAAAACAGGGAAGCACAGAAGGAAGTGCTTCTTGTATAAATCAGGCAGCAGAGAAGATTGCTATCACCTCTGCCCATTCCTCTTTCTTTAATCCACCAGAGTTACTGATTTTATTATCCAAACACTAAGGTAAACTTAGTTCTGTGCTTTGCTGGTGCACATGGCACAATCCTCTTGTCCCTGAGGTCACCATCTAAAGGTGAGAGCAGCATCACTCACATTCAGTCACTTTTCCTGTCCCTCAGGGTGGACAGTCTGCAGAGCTGGGAATTACAGCATAATTTTGTGACCCTTTTCCATGCAACCTCTCCTGCGAGCCTGTGTCCCCCCTGGAGGGACCCTGCTTCTGCAGAAGTCACTCAGAGCTAAAACTGGCACCAATTCCCACTGCTTTGTTGGAGTTTATCGGCGTTTTTTGAGAGTTCCTGGTGGTGGCCTTTCCTCCAACAATAACTACCTCTCACAAGTTTCCAAGCCTGGAAAACATTCAAACCCAAAAAACTTGCTGACTGACAATACAGTCTTTCTATTTCCATGTCAGTCTCATCCTTTCTGAAGGTCTAACTCGTGAGTTTTGACCTGCTTGTGTTTGTGACATCCAACCAAACTTTGATGTGCTTTGGTCCAAGGTGAGTTTTAGTGAGCCATTTCTTTAAATCAAAAGCATCTACGAGTCAGTGGGTTTTTTATACTATTAGTTGAGAATTCTTAAAGTACTGACATACAAGGAGCAATATTTTATTAGTTATGATATTAGTTATTCTGAACTTCCCGTTGTGAAAGCCACACCAATGATCTCTTCTGGTTTGATGTATATTACAAACCTCTACAGTACAGAAAAATTCACCAAGTTAGCAAGTGGTTAGCATACTGTTTTTTGATTCCTTTTGCTGAATTACTTTAAAAAAAAAAATTAAAAATTCTTTGGGTAGGAAGAACGGTTTTGTACCACTTCCGTGGAGCACTTGTCACCATGTAGGTGGTGTAGAGAGAAACTGACAACTGCATTTCACTTATTCCAAGCCCACTTTGGAAATTATACCCCAGAAAGAACAGGAAATCCTCTTCCTGGAATGCAGATGTCACATTGGTAGAACAACAGCTCCTATAAACCCAGGACACCGAACAGCATTTTAGGACAAAAATAAAGATCAGAACAATCACATAAAACGCACACAAGGATTAATTGAGAAGAAGAATTCGTTAATGAGGCAGAAATTGACAAGTGACACGGCAGCTCCTGAGGGAAGAAAGACCAGCAATGCAGGTACTGAATGCAAAGTACTTGTCTGACCCTGAAGAAGAACAGCAAATGGCTTTTTAATAGGAAGTGCAACAAAACTTGCAAAGTATAAAGTTATCTTCCACTTTGAATTTGCCAGTTATTAAGTGAATTAATAAATCAGGATGTAGGATCTCTCTTAATTCCACACCAGATAGAAGCACTCATTTTAAAAAACCCACAATTATTTGTGGGTGAGAGTTGTGTTAGAAAAAGACCATTGAAACTATAGCCAAGCATAATCAAAGTTATACACGTGCTGCTTCACAGCCCAAAATTATGTTGCAGTGTAAACTTCCTCCCTGAAGAAGTAGGTTGATCAGGAAACACATCTTCCAGTACGGGGTCATGGATTGGGAGCAGCCTGGACCAGATTGCCTCTGACCAAATGCTGCTCCCAACTGACAGTCCTGCACTGATCCACTTGAAAAGAAAAAGTGGGAAGCCTCAGTTTTCCTCTTAATGGACAGGTGTTCCCCCTGTGACCCAAAAACCCAACCCACCGTCCCATTTGGTTTGCTAACTGGGATCCTTATGGATAAGCCTAAAAGGGAGACAATGAGTGGAAATGGCCGTGGAAAGTTAATGACTTTCAGCTCCACAGATGGTCACTCCAACTCCTCTGACTCCAGGAAATTGCCTAAAACTCCCTGACTCAATTAGAACCAAAAACCTAGGAAATCTCTGTACAAGGAGCAGATTTGACAGGAGGTTGCCACCAGATAAAGTGTAGGAAAAAGGACAAATACTTTTTGATACCCACCCAGGCAGGAAGATGTTGTTTTATCACACAGGGATTTAACAGCCACCACAGGACTGTCATGAAAGGACATTTAAATGTTGTAATCACCTCTTATACATTTTGACACCAACAAAAAAAAAATCACTCTGAGAAGTGCAATCAAAATCATAATTAATCTGGATTGATAGGAGAGGTCTCAATATTAAATAACTTGATTAGGTAAATTCCTAATTATTTACAAATTTATATTAATCCCATATAGTTAAAAACTGTGTTGTATCCACATCTCCCAATTTTCAAATAGCAAAATCACTGAGGATAAATAATTTAATAAACTGAACACAGATAAACAGCATTCATGTGACAAATACTGACATGAACAATAAGATCTTCAAAACAACGCTGGTTATCTCCCTCAGAAAATGGACAAAAAGGATTAAGTCCACTTGGTGAATTTTAAAGATATCCCTGCTCCTTAGACTTCAGCCATATCCCCCTGAGGTGTGTTTCCATCTTTGTTGCTAAAGTTGGCTTTCTGAGAGAGACAGATTTAAATTTAAACTCAATGCTCTGGACACCCTTTTCATTTTCCATAGTGTCATTGTCTTTGTTCTTCACTTTAAGAAGCCTGACCTGAAACCAGCAATTCATCATACTGCCCAGTTAACAAAAAGGGAGAGCCTGTACAATGGAAAATGTTGCTGAGGGTCTGCTGCCGTTGCCAAGCTCTATCTAAAATCATTTCTTGATCAAGGTCCAGCCCATTTTATTTTTATCTCTGTCATAACACAAGGGAAACAACTTGGCAGAAGTCTGCAAACCATTGGTGGAAACACAGAATAGCTACTGGGTACCAGAGCAGCTGGCAAGACACACCAGTGTTCCCAGACAGAACTATCAGGAGCATGTAAATAAAAACATAACTTCCACAGAGCACTGCCACGGCCTGGGTGCTTTTGAAATCCATCTCCGAGGCAGCATCCACTTGTGCCCAGCTCAGCTGTGGACAGGCAAGAGGCAAAGAAGGATATTGTTCCCACAGCTATCACAACTGTGATCTGGATCCCTCTCAGTACCCTCCCGCTTGTTCCCTGTGAGCACAAATCATTTGTGTCAAATCCAGTTTGCCTCTCGTCCCGTGGATATTTCGTGGGGGTGAATTCCCCCAGCTCCGTGTCAGTGTGTCTGAAATGCAGCACGAAAACCAGCCCCAAGTGAAACATTTCAGAGGAAACCAAACAAGCAGCTGCTCACATTGAACAGATAATGCCCAAATACAGAAAACTGATTGCAGGTTGCAGTAGTGTAGATAGTCAAGTACAACTGGGGTTTTATCCAACACAGAAAAAGTCACAGTCAGAGAAGGAAGCATTTCATTTCTGTTGACTCAATCTATTAATTAAGGTAAACACAACTATTTTAAGTTCCAGGCAATTCATGTATTTTTGGCCTAGAAATGAGTAATTATCTTGTTTGTGACTAATCTCAGTAGGGAATTTATGAGGGCCAAGGGCAGTCTCAGATCACCCAGTCTGATGTGAGTACAGGAGACTGGACTGGAGGTATTCTTCTGCTTGCAAAGAGCAGTTTACAATTATTACCTTTTTTCAAACTAAAAAAGGAAGAAAATAACTCAGGCCTCCATGACTACACCTGACTTTTTTTCTAAATCTAATCTTCAGATTACCATCTCACCCCATTCTCTGTCACAACTTAATAGTCATTCACAGACAAAGACTCACAAATCAGATGTGCACTCTGACAGCTTCAAAACAGGGAGAAACCAAGAGGCAGTTTTACCTCTCAGTTCTCATCAAGGTCCTGGTATTATCCTGATTAAAGGAAATGCTTTATTTTGAGGCCTGACACCACATTTCTGGTCAGGTGCTGCATGTGCCATGTGGAGAAAGAATGTTCAAGGCCAATTTAATCTCCAGTAACAAAATTTAAGTGGGTTTGGTTACCTGCACTGACTGAGAGGACCGGTCTTTCCATGACACAAGCTCACATTCGTAAATTACAGCGCACATTAACCAAATAGTTTCCAGAGACACGAATTTCATGGAGCTTTCCAAGGATTCTGGGGGTGGAAAAAATATGTTCCATTTGCGAGTATGCTCTGCCTGTGCCACAGTGCCTGTGGCAGCCCATACTTTTTATTCATCTACATCCAGATCAAAGAGTTCATCCCCAACAAGCACAACCACTGACATCTCAGGGGGTGTTCCAAGTTGCTCCAAAAGAAGAGGTGTCTGAACATTTTCCACAGGTGTTTGTACAGAGTAAACGATGACCTCATACAAAAATAGCATTAAGGAAAAACCTAAGCCACAACCACACAGCAAAGCAGAAGGTTTAGCTCAGAAAAAAAAAAAAAAAATCCTCCCTTCAAGGAAGGCAGCTCCTCTTTCAGTGTCACCTACAGGATCAGCTGCAGAGTACTCACACAACAGAATTTTTCAAGCCATTTTCTGGAAAGCACAGTAGTGCACCTGGAAGATTCACGGATCAGACGTTCTCTGTTTGCTCTGTCTGGATATCTGGATAGCTTTGATTCATGTACCACAGGATTTGTACAGAATCCAGCTGCTGCAAGCATAATGAAATTTATACATTAAATCTCTTGTGTGAAAGCTGCCCTCCAAAAAGGTTCTGGCAGCCTATAAAAAAAAACACAACAAAACAAACAAAAAACATGGACTGGGAGAAATTTGCCAACTGTATGTTTTACTAAACCTTAGAGCTTTGTACAAATGTGTGATGTGTTGCAAGGCTCACCAATGTCAACAAATCTACAGTCAGGATAATTTTCCCCTATGCATTCTGTCCTTGTTAGATACTGTTGAAAGAGCCTGATAATAACACACCCCAGATTTACCAAATGTATTAAACCTTTATCCAGAATGCTTGGCAGGGATTAGACCATTATACCTGTTTATTATTATTATTATTATTATTATTATTATTATTAATCATCCAAGGGTGCCAGGGAAATAAAAGGACTTAGGATAAAATCCTGATTCCCCTGAAGTCTGGGATTTTTTCCACTGGTTTTTACAGAGCTAAGATTTCCTTCCTGATCCCTGTCATAAAAACAACAACAAAAAATAGTAATAATCAGAATAAACAATAGACAGCACAATGCTGGGAGGTTGAGAAGAGGGGATGGCAAATCCAGAGACAGAACTCCATGGTTATGCAAACCTATTATGAAACATCACCATGCTTTTTCAAAGCAAAGAAAATAATAGCCCAAAATAGAAGGAGTAGAATAAAGTGTCAGTGACTGTGTTATCCTGTTTCATAAAAGGGAACACAAAGATTCACAGAGGTTTGTACCAAGTCTTGGTTTTATGAAAACCAGATTACTTTGCAGCTGAAGAAGGAATTTAAGAAGGAAACTTAGAAGCTGAATTTCTGAGCAGGAATTTAAGGAAGGCTAGGTAAGAATTGTGAAAATACGATTTTTTTTTGCCCAGTGTCAGTCAGCAGGATCATTTTCCACGACAGGGGGAGGATTTTGAGCTGCTGAGTTCTGAATTCCAGCCCCACATTCAGAACAGATTTTGAAGCACCAGGTACTCTCCAGATGACATGGACATCATCCACCTGCCCTGGCTGTGTCCTTGTGTAGGGGGTGGGAAATAGGCTTCTGCACAGGAGAAAGGACACAGAGAAAAGGAGAGGAAAGGACACAGAGAGGCTTGGTGAGTGTCACCAAACTCCAACACAGAATTGTTCACCAAGGTCTGAGTTTCTCTATTGTGGTTGCGCCAAGATTTATTAAAGCCCAGCATGTGTTCACTTATTTCTTTCCAAAATTAACTGAAAAGGCACTTAGCATCTGCTCTAAGCAGGGGGGAAAAAAAAGGAGAAAAGTTTGCTTATTTGGCAAACTTTGTTTAAAAATCTGTTTCTTCCAAGGTTTGCCTCTTTAGTTCTTTTTGTTTATTTGATTTGGGGTTTGAGGGGCTTTTTTGATTTCATCCATGGGTTTGCAGCTTTCTTCCCCTCCTGCACCTCTCTTCTTCCATCTGTTGACCTCACTTCAGCACATAGTTTCCCACTCACTTTGCCAAAAAAACAAAGTATAAAACTTGGGGCGTCTGCTCCGATTTCTTTGTGACCTGTAATTGTATCATTAAACTAACATTTGCTCTGTTAGTCCCTGAAACTTTAATTAGGCTCTTCTGCTCTGCGAGAGTAGAGCAACACTCCCACATGGAAGTGATAGGGAATGGCCTTTAAAAAACAAGCTGGGTGAAAAGCCAGAAACCCCAGAGCTGAGTGTTTTACAGCACCAAGTGCTATCCTTCCTGCATATGAAATGCTTCCCTATGCAAAATATTTTTCTCGTCTTGCATTTCCATCGAAGCCCCCTTCTCTCTCCCTCTACCGTCCCTGAATTCTGCTAGTCTGTGGACAATCATATTCCAAACCCTCTCAGAGCCCCAGGGAAAAAGGTCTATCCCTTGAAAATTCAGTTTTCAGCCACAGATATAGGTCACACAGCTCACCTTATTTTCACCATGAAGTCTGGGTCTCTAACACTACTCTATTGCATATTAAGGGTTGGATGAATACCTTGAAATAGAAAGATTTTCCTGCATCAGAAGTGTTGGATTATCCCTTTTTTCTGACCCAGAGACAGGGCTCCTGAGAGGCATTTTAAAGACTTTTATTCCATTTTCAGTCTCATGTGAAGGGTGAGACAGTGCAGATGTTACAATTCACGCCATCACAATCAGAAGCCAAACTATTTCCTAATTACATTACATTTATAAGGGTTTTTTGGCCTATCAGCTTTTGCCACACAATGCTGCTAATGCCTTTTAATCCTACCTGTTCCAGGTAGGGAATAGTGATGTGTACACACGAAGCAGCACTTGGGGACATTTTGGCAACAAGTTTCCACAAAGTCCAGAAAAGAAAGTTACACTGAGATAAGTAAATGCCACAATTTCTGGAGTTAGAAATCATTTTGCCTTCTTTAAGTGATCATTTACTAAGTCTAGTGGGTAGAGGCAGAGGATATAATATTTTCTACCATTACAATCAGCTCCCTGTTATTCCAGCAGCTGCACACTAGGAATCACAGAGTATATCAGGGAACATTCTTAGAAATCAGATCCAGTTGTTTTGCTGATTTCTATCTATCTCAGGTAACATATCTTCTCTAAGAAGGAACGTTTACAAGCTAGGCTGTTTGACATAAGAATCTGACACTGGTTTATTTAGGTTATTATTGATTATTGGGGACATTTCATCCTTTTCAATGGAATGAGGACAACGGTGTTTCCTCTTTTTCTCTGTGATCCCTTCCCATGACAACATCATTTCTTATTCACATGTTTTGTTTAGCTCCATCCAGCAGGTGTTACAGCTGTCCTGCAATAAAGCTAAATCCTTACAAGGTGTTCCCTTCCATTGCCACATACTTGGAGAACATTTGAACCCACATGACACCAAAAAAAGAGAAGCCAAATCTCCCAAATCCTAATACTTTCACTTGATCATATTACATTTCAATGTTGGCAGATGGGTGGATTTTCCTGGTATCCTCCCCAATTTCTCAGAGGCAGAATGAATCCAGAAGTTTGTTCTTTGAGGAGATTATATCCTGAAAGAAGGAAAGTGAGCACAGGGAAAAGATCCATTTACAAATGCACTGGACAGGCACTGACTGAGCACCCAGCAATGCCAGGAAGTGTTTCATTTGGAAATTCCTAGGTGCCCTGAACAAAGGAGAGATATACCTGTGGAAAACCAGGAAAACAGTAAAATCCTGCCTCTAAATCCATTGTTCCAGGATAGAAAATCTCATTTCTTAAGGTAAAACAAAGCTCAGCCCTGAAGCTGCCACTGTTCCAAAACAGAGTGCCATCAAGACAGAGATCCAAGATGCAGCAAAAGCACATGAAAACAAAAAAAACAAAACCATGTTTCCCCCCCCCAAACCAGCACTGAACAGATCTAAGGTAGATCTGAAAGTGGAGCTCCTACAGTCAGGTGGCCCTGGAGGGAATAGCCAGCCATGGTCACTTCCCAACTCCAGGCACTCCAAGGGCAATCAAGTGTCCATCTTTATGAGCAGAGAGTGAAGAGTAAGCACAGAAGGTAAAAGTGACACTGTCATGACAGAAGACTTTTTTCTGGACCCTGGAAAGATTCTAATAGCCACCTTTTCCACTCTGAAACACACAGAATTTTTAACAACCGCGATATCTCAGAATTACTGAGCAAACAGTGAATTAATTTGCTTTACTCGTTTAATCATGAGTCTGGGTGAAAAGGTATCTCCAGTATCTCTTTCTTCCTTCCAAGAAAAAGAGATTACTTAGGAGAAATGGGCAGGTGTTGCTTTTTCAATGACACAGAGAAACCGATTTTTTATTTAATAAAAATACGGCGCTTTTAAATGAGTATGAAAAGTATATATTACCAAAGCACATGAACTCCCCTCTGAAGTCCCCACACACAAAAAAGAGAAAAACACAATGGGCTAATTTCTAAACAAAGAGTGGTGCATTTTCCCATTTTAAACTGTTTATAAAAACTGAAACCCAGTCAAACTGTACTGAGAGTGAGAAACAAGGGCTTTCAATTCATCCGTGCCTCTTCCTTCAAGTGTGCCTTTCACCATCTAAGAAAATCCCAAACAATAACAACATACTAAAAAGCCCAAACTTCTGGCTAAGTTTCCAGCTGCTAATTTTGTCTGTCATGAGCTGCTATTGTCAGTCCGAGGGAGGGATTGTTCCCAACTCTAAAAAAGAAAAAAGAAAACTAGAAGATGCAAAATATACTCAAAGTAACATCTGTGTTTTCTGATTTTATTAAAGCATTTTGTCTTTGTTAAACAGAAATAACAAAACACTGAGCCCTTCCCATCAGTATTCATGACGTCTGCCTTTTCATACAAAACCCTCTGAAAGAAAATTCCCCCTGGAAAAAAAATACTTTCCTTGTAAAAAAACAGATTGTGAGACAGATGATTGCATTGTTTAATCCAATTTCCATCTGAAAACTCTTTTCCTAGTTTTAGATTTAGCTCACCCAGTAAGGCACAGGCACTAGGAAGCACGTGGAAGTATAAAGTAGCAGCTCCTCCATTTTATTATCTCCCTTGAGCTTTGCAATTGGCAATTGAAAAAAGGGGAGGAACAAAAGTAGCGGACATAAATTAAGCCCCGCTTTTTAAAGTTCAAACTGAATTTTCTTTATTTTTCTACAGCTGTCAGATAAGCAGGGTAAACCCACTAATGCATGTTTAATATATAAAAACTCATAATGTTCAGTAGTACGACCTCCATTGGAGACATTAGTTCAGGCCAGTGAACTTGGAGCAAGCCAAGTGTGGAAATGTGGAATTGGGCCAGTGACCCCCACCAGTGCCTGTCATATCTGCTGAAAGCAAACTTGTCAAATATAGAAGGGGCAGAAGGAGGACAAGAGTATCCTTAAACCAGGGAGCAGCAACAAAGCAAAGATGCCCATCATCTATTCACAGTTGTCTGTTGTTCAGTCAGGGCTCTGGCCGTCTCAGGAACAAAAAGTCTGGTTATAGCCTCAACCTTTCAACCCTGGCTGGTCTGGGGGCCTTTCATTTCACAGGCTCCCCAAAGCTGATGAGTGATCATAAAGCTATGATACGCTCCTTGCTGTTATCATCTCTTCAAACGTACTCTGTGCCCAGCAGAAGAGGGAGAGACTATTCCCAGGACTGCTAGCCTGCCATAATAAAAGAGCCACTGTTCTTCCCCTTCAGCTACAAAAACAAGTCTTTAAAAATAGTTGATTGGTTGTATTAATAGTAATTCCTTAAGATTTTATTTTTTTTTTTAATAAATCAAACCGTTTTATTTATCTGCCTTACATCCCAACAGTGGTTTTAATTGACTCATGAATGTTTTTCCTGGAGCTTTGGCTGTGGCCTGATTTCTTTTAGTCCCCTCACTTTCATTTGTACAGTTTTATTCCTCAGCAAAAGGAGATGCAACTGCAGGGGAAAATCCCCCACGAGCATTTGATTTCACAGGCAGGGGAACCACTTAAACCCTCACCATTTTCAACAGAAGGCAGAGAACCTGCACTGAATTCCTAAAAAAACTCCAAAGAAATTTGTAGGACACCTTCAGCTCTCACAGCAACAAGCTTTGATGGCCTTCCTCAGTGTTTATTTCCCATGTTCTACATACTGTTTCCATGACTACTCCACATTTCTAATTCTCCTTTCTGAACAAACATGTTGCAGGTGAGACACCTGATCCTCTCTCCTGTGAGATGCCAGTGCTGGACCCTGTGTCAAAGCAGATTTCTGGGGGCTGTTCCCACCCATGGCTCCTAACAGGTACACACCTAGTCACACATCAGCACTTTTGTTAGACATGAACCAGCACAGTCCTGCTTTTTTAACACAAGAAGGTTCTGCTGGTGCTCACCACTGCATATTTTGCATTTTGAAGGGCGCACGCACAAGGGAGCAAGCTGGATTGCAAGGAAAGAACCCTGATAATTTTATCCTCTTCAATACAGATTCCTGCCCACCAGATGAAAAGGCTGATGGTTCTTGCTGCACAAAGCACTCTTTGAGTATGTCCCCAGTGCCTTGCACCATCCTGTGCAGGCTGCTAACATGCTTGGGTTTGATCACATTTTCTCCTCCTGGAGATAAAGTTATACTGTGATAATTTTCACACTTCTTATGCCATGTTCCTAAAAGGTAACTTCTAGCATAGCCATTTCCAGGTTAGGTATTTTTAAGAGAGAGATTTAAGGTTTTCCTGTAATTTCTCATTTTGTTTGTTCCATTGAGATAAACTTCAGTGTCCTGAGTGAGCTGTGGTCTACCAGAACAAGCATTTACAAACACAAATTTGAAAAAAATACATACTATCACGTGTATGACTTCTGGCTTCAGTCTCAGAGAGGTAAGTGATGCAAAAGAATCAGGCTGATATACCTAAGAATAAATAATTTAAGTAACTTATTCTTACATGAGTGCCTCCTCTTGAGTTAATTTTGCACAGAGGCTTTGGAAGAATATCTTTGTTTCTCCCAAGAGAGAGAAGGAAGAACACTGCAAAGATAGTAAAAAATTAATAGTATTTATATTACAACTAGATTTCATAGCTGGTAGTTACTGTTTACAGTTAATAAGGTGAGATAATTGTAGCTTCTGCTGTATCAAAGACAACAGTTCAAATACAGCATCACACTGGAGCATTACACCAAGTGTCATTTAAGTGATGTTACCTTTTCAATAAACCCTAGGAAAAAAAAAAATTAAAAAAATCCATTACCATTTCAAGACTTTATATTACAAAAAATGGAGAGAAATAATTTCATTGGTGCACAAGTGATGCATTCCTTATACATTCCTATGTTCTTTCCCCACAGTAACCAAGTCTACTTAATGACAAAGAAGAAATCAGAGGTGAGCCCATCTCATGAATATAAATCTCTATTTCAGAAAAAATGCTCGGAATGTAATTGACAAAAAACCCCTTAAAAATGGAAGCCCTTAAAATAAACTGTATCATCCTTCAGCCTCATTATCACTTCCCAGCTTAAAATGAGGGGTGATTATTGAGTATTGTCAAAATACTCTCAGCTTCACAAGCCCTGGGGATGACTCCTGTGCACACAGCCTGGTGAGATGTACCTTAATCTGCCATCATTTTCTCTGAGATACACAACCCTGTTGTAGAAAAAAAAAAAATCCCACAAGATGACCTGTTTCTAAATTCATGCTGGTAACAGCATTATGAAGCTCAGTGTATCATTTATTATTTTGTGAGTTATTTATTATAAAGCTTACAGACAGCCCTGAGAATATTTAGAGGATCCAGAGATGGAAACCAGCTTATGGAAATCTCTAAACACAGAGATGTGAAAAGGATGGTAAGACCAAGTCATCAAAATTCAGAAAGCCTTAAAAGTCAGACTTAAGGTTGGCCACACAATCTTCATTGAATATTTGGAGTTTTGGGCTCAGTGTGCCCTCATTTCCCTCTGTATTTTTGGCTCTGCCATCCATAGGGTCAGAGTGCACTCTGAAACCAGATGAAAACCTCCCCACACCTGGGCAGTGATCTCCCTCTTTTTACTACTTCTAACATAGATTAAAAAACCATAATTTTACTCCATCAAAAGGTCAGAATGTGAGCAAGTAGCACATGCAGAGAAGGGAGTTTTCCCTCACCCAAGAACTACAAATAGTGCAGTTTGGGAGGTTTAGGGATACTCTGATAATTCACATTTCACTGTTTCACCCTCCTCTGCTCTCCCTTAGCTTTGTTTTCAGTTTGCTTTTCTGCTTGTTATTTTTGGGGGATGAGGTAAGAAGCACCTGTTTGTTTATGGAGTGTTTGGCAAAGCTGGTTGCATCCTCAAGCCCTTTCCCATTACACTGATACTGAACATTCCTACAAACCCTGTGGCCTTTTCCTAACACATTCCTGGCCCATACTCCAGGTTTTACTCTAGTAACTCCCTCCTTTCTGTGCTACCTCTTCATCCCAACTGAAGGCTTCATCAGCTTTTAAGAAGACCCTGTAGGTAAGCATTTAAAAGAGTTGATAAAATATGGTAAATTTATGAGATTCCCACAAAATAAATAGAATTCAGAAGGTTTTTCACCGTAGTGTTCTACAAGGAGGCATAGCTCAAAAGAGCTGCAATATTTGATTTAGCGTTGTTCCTAACAAGAGTTACATAGTTTTCTTTTCTTGCAAAGCCCTCTTCAGTGGTTATTTTTAGGGTTTGGTTCTCTATCTGATGCAATTTCAGTAATTCATATATGCTATTTTTTAAAAAATACATCTGTAGGTCCATTTCAGTGCCAAACTTTCAAGACCTTTACTTGCAAATTGATTTATATTTTATTTTTTGTTATATACTGACAATCAAGAGGTAGGCAAAGTTGCTGAATAAGAACATTAATATTTATCCACAGTGCAAATGGTTTCACATGGTCAGAGTTGCTCCACATATTAAGAGTAAGTCTTTGCTCAATCTCTTAATGTATCAGCACTGCTCTGGGGTGGTCATTAAGAAACCAACTATCCCTTATTTCGAACTTTATAAATTGTTTTCCAATTTTGGATGTACAAGCACTGTTTTGATGAGACCTGCCTACTCCAAGCCTGTTAACCACTCCCAAAAACACTTCAGATCTTTCATCTGACAGCAGTTCAAACCCTAAAGATGTAATTTCTCTTTCTGAGCGCTATCTCCTCATTTTGTGCATCTCTGGTCCTTCCCTGTACCACAAACATGTATCTCATTAGACCACATAACATCCATGTTTCATTATCCTTAGACTAAAATTTGCCAGTTTCCATATGGCTGATCTGTTCAATCTGCCAGGTTTTTCATTATTTATTCAGGGGGAAAAAAATGGCAATTTACAAAAACAAATTCTTTGTTTCCCCACAGAAAGACCAGTTTCTATTCTCTGAGCCAAAAAAACTAGAACTAAACAATATGTACAACAGAAGCAGATGTAGCCATTATGGTGTGGCCTGGTGCTTTGAGAAAAGGGACAGCACGGGTGAAATTAATGCATTAATACATTTACTTCAATGTGTTTAACCTCTCCTGCTTAACACCATCCACATTATTCCTGTGAGTGTAGGGAAATTTAAACCGGTTTGCTGCAATCCCACCACCACAATCCTGGTTCTGTGGATCAAAAGGAAAACACTCAGAGAGCACACACCTAAATACAGTCAGAGCTTTCAGCTAGTGACCAACAACCTCTGCTGCTGTCAAATTCAGCATCAAACCCGTGGATCTATTTTGTACCAACACATTGGAACAGTTTTTCTGGATGGCACCGCCACAGGATAACACCAGGGTGAGCGCTGAGGACCAGGGGCTGCACCAGCAGAGCGAACACGAAGCGATTACGTCCCTTTCAGAGGGCATAAAAGTTACTCTAGCTTGAAGCCATATGGCCCAGGAGCATGTTGACACATCTCAGCAATAAAGGGTTGTGTTACAGAAGGGACCACGCCGAGGAGATCAAAAAGGCTGGAGCGGCTCCTTGACCAGTGTCACTTGACTGAGCCCGCGCAAAGAGCCCGAACAAAGTGACATGAACTCATCTGCGACCACTGTCTAGGAGCAGGGACCTTTAACAATGGCAGCACCTGCCAGATCGCTGCTCTCCTCCCCAATAAAGTCACCAACAGCCCCCTCACTGTTCTGTCATGTGCCTGGCACAAGGCCCCTATTGTTACCAGCCACTCTCACTCCAATAATTTCTCCTCTAAATGACACTGCACCCACCACAGGTCATTTCAAGGGGACTGAAAAGAAAGATTTTGCATCTGTTTTGAGTTGTAGGCACCAAGGGGGAGGGGGCTCGAAAACCCCTTGATAGCTGGCAAATGGTAATAGCAAAATGTCTCTATTGTTTGTGTCTGAACAAACAACCATACTACATGAGAGTTTTTATTGTCCTCAAGGCAATCTGCCACGATTGCTCCCCTTTGCCCATACTCTAGAGAGAGAGAGAGAAAGAAGAAAAAAATCACCACAATAGTCACAGTTAGGAAACCTTAGTGAGAGTTTAATGACCAGCTACCAACTAATGGATGGTGAGTAACATATGGCAGAGCTTGGCCTCTTCACATATTGATTAAAAATAATTTAAAATTTAAAGCCAAGTTTGTTTGACAAGGTTCCAGCTTCTCAGCAGCCACTTAACAATCTGAATAAATCTAAAGGGGAAAAGCTTAAGTTCTAACTAACCCAAGGCAAAGCAGAACAAAGTCATTGTCACATTACATAATTGAATCTATTACATTTACCCAAGATTAAAAGCCAACACTTAATGATTTTCTCCCTCTACCTAAAATAGTTGCTGATGTAAACAGCAAAGCAACTCTTTGCAATATCTGGCAAGCGTTGTAGAGTGCCTTTATTAGACCCTCTTTATTAGACACAAATATTAATTGCCATAATCAAGACCTGCTAGTCACATTTTAATGACATAGTATTATTTTTTGCAACAGAGTGAGTCCATTCTTATGCCCTTGAAGCACCACTTGAGTCCAATGGTCATATTTTAATGCACATCTTTGCATTCTTTTTAGATTGATGAATGTCAGAAGGTGTAGCACTTGAGATAATCGTTCCTAGTGGATGGATTTAAATAAAGTCTAACTGGATTACTTTTTATTTGCTTTCAAAACCAGCCACACACACTAACAAATGGATCAGATAAAAGCACAGAAATTACAGGACCTGTTTCTATCAAGAATCAGATGTGCAGCTAAGAAGATTCCAAGTAAATGAAGGGAATGAAACAAAAAATGCTGGTGACGGATTTTAAATGGTAATTATTTGGAAAAGGGAAAAAAAGAAAAGTTCTCTATGGCTCAGCTATACACACAGTAAGGATCTGGATAAAGACTTGGAATATTTGGGATATAAATTGGTGGGTAAAGCATAAAGCACTCTCAGAAGGCTGCAACCCGCTTCTGATTTGGTTGCTGAGCTGCTCCATAACCTTAGACAGAACACTTTGTCTCTAGCTTCTCCCTTACACTGTTTTTAGTGGCATCTACAAAATGTAGATCTTTGATGAGGCTTTGCGCATTAAAACAAGATGAAAAAGTCACCAACAGGGGATTCAGTGCTGAGATCCTTCAGATCCACTGCAAATATTTCCCACACCTTGCAAAATAACAAGGCAGGTACCAAAAAATTCTCTTTGGAAATGGTGCACCCCAGGTACTCCAGAGGACACCATTATCAACTTAAAGCAGCAGTAAGGCAAAATATCTGCCTCATTCATGAACCATGATTCCCATGGATCAGCTGAACTGGCATGAGCTGCAGGATGTGGGGAGCACAAATTCTGGGATCAGCACAGATTCCCTGGTTCCTGTGAACCACAGCCAGAAGAAAGAGCAACACCCAGAAACTGTGCTGAGGGCATTTCTGGGTATGAAGAAATGGCAGAGGACATGTTAGAAAACACAGCATTGATGACCTGATGGCGTATAAAAAAATGACAGATGATGGCAGAAATGATGAGGGAAGAAAATGTGTGTCCTTTTCCTGAGGAGCAGCAGCAGCAACGTGGGGAGCAGGCAGCACAAACATGGAGATGCAGCTTGGTCCTCAGCCAAGAGGGTCAGCTGATTCTATATTTTAGTAAAGTGACTTTAAAATACTTTAACAGCTTTGACTTGATTACAACTGCTTATTTCTCTTTAATGGAATTGCTAAAATACACTTTAAGAGCTGAATTTATTTCTAGAGATCTTCTATTATGCCAGCACATTAGTCCATGACAGAATTTTGAAAGGGATTAAGCTACACGTGGATGGAAGATAGAAAGAGAGATCCCAAAGTGCCACAGGAGTTAAGATCTAACTTGTTTAAATGCTTGTATAAGAACACCACAAAAAAAACCACTGGGTATGAAAATACCATCTTTGAGCGCCTATAGATGTGTCAAAATCTGTCTAGCAACTATGTCTGCAGAGTGCTCCTCAGAGATAACAAAGAATGATTGTTGCATTTTACTGATTGGAAACTGGAATGCAGCAAGAGATTTTTCCAAGGTCACACAGGAAAATCTGTGTCAACACCAGGATTAGAAGTGAGATCATCTGGCTTCCAGCTTCATAAAATCATCCTTCCTCCCCAAAAAAATTTACTCGTCTTTTCTAATAATAAAAGTCACTGCAGGAAGGGGTGGTCTTCTGGTTTTTGTCTTTTAAGTTCAGAAATATAAGGAATGATCAGCTCTGATCCTCCCTGCATTTGGACTCCCTAGATGCTTCCCGAGGATAGCCAATGCACATTGAACCCAGGAAAGAAGTGGACAGCTTCACTCTCACCTCACTCCTTCCCCTTCATGCTCCCCACACCAAACAACCTAAATCAGGATTAAACAAACTAACTCTTGGCACACTCACTTTTCTTTCAGGTGTCTCCATGGAATTTGAGCACATCCTCGTCTTTGGAGTATTTTTCAAATCTACAAGGTGGGAAGTACTGGTCTTGATCAAGAGAAGGGGAACAAAGGTCTAGACCAGGAAGTTGCTGAAAGTCAGACACCAAGGCAGGTTTTTGAAAGCAGTTTCCTAATTCAAGGCTTAGTGCTTCACCTGTTGTATCCACCTGCATCCCAAAAGCCTAAAGGAGGTAACTGGGACTCAATGTGGATGCCAGCACCACCTTGTATTAACTCATATCAGCCAAGCATAAAACACTAAATGATACAAAACTGGGCCATTGTCAATTAATTGTGGCATTTATTGTGCATTTGATATGCAATACATTACCTGTGTTTGGTAGATTTTCATGTTTGGGACAACACAAGTGTGCCACACTGGCAGGAACACCCAAAAACAACTCCTGCAGGATTGCAGCTGCCACGTGAGCTTCTGGCAGGCCAGGGGTATGGACCAAGTGTCCACCGAAATTATGTACTTCACCCTCTCAAACCAAGCATTTTATCTATTTTATGTATAAACAGGATAAAACTGAAGCCTGCAGAAGGAACACAAATGCCTTCCTCAGAAAATATGCTCAGAACACCAAGGGTGCCATCGTTTCCTCTCAGGCAGTTGCACGTTGCCCATAAACATCATTAGAGTTTATGTGCACACAAATGATCTCTGAACTATTTGTCGTTAAATTTAATTAAAATCTCCTGTCTGAGGGGAAAAACAACAGGACCTGGGAGTGCATTTGGAAGCCATTACAGACGGCCTTTGTGCTCTGTGGAAGGGCACACTGCAGCTGAAATGGCCACGTGTCAGTGCAAGTGTGGAGGGGCAGGGAAACACACGGCACTGCAGAAGGGCAAGGGAAGGCAGAGGAGAGGGGCTGCAGCCTCTGCACTTCCCAAAACCCTTGGATCTTTCTGCCTGACATCGGGATGCTGGGATTTTCATCATCTCCGAAAGGAAAGAAAAGGAGGATTGAGAAACCCTCATGGAACAGGTCTGATGCTGCTGCTCACTGAGCCCAGTGAAGCTGAGCTGCCTGAGGAAGGACAGGAGGGCACTGCCCAGGGAAAGTCAGGGAAGCACAGCCATTTCCATCCCATTTGTAGCAGCTCCTGCCACCGGTATTTTAGGGTCAAGGGTTTCCTCCTCCTTTCCTTGCCCCTCTTCTCCCAGCAGGTCAAGTAAAAGTCTGCTGCCCTGAGCTATCTTTCTTAGCAATCTGATTAACATATGGACATACTCTGGCTTACTAAAAACAGGAAACCAATTTGAAAGGCAAGACAAACATTATTTGCTTTCTTCCCATCTGCTGTGATATGTGAACACGCCTGCTTTCAGCAGTGATACAGGATTATTGATTTAGGATATTTATAGTGTTTATGCTGTTATCAGGCCAGCTATCAGAAGGCTGTAGGAAAGGCTGTTTGACCCTAAAGGCTATTTTAATACGTAGTTGCTTTAAAAAAGTCAGATTTTCTTATTCAAGTTGACAGCAATACTATTTCATGTCGTGCCTAAAGATACCATTTCCTGCTTTGCCATCCACTTCTGTTTGATTGCAAGTCAAATTAAATGTAATTGTTAAAGGTCTCTCCTCCCTGCATGGTGACCCCAATGCATTTCCAGGCTACTGCTCTGACCCTCTGGGCCTGCAAAAACCTGGTTTTCATGACACCATTGCCTTTTTACCCATAATCAGGCTGAGTCACTTTGCTGGAGGGAGCACAGAGAGCCAGAGGACCATTTACCATAAGCACAGACTGGCTTTTAAACAGATGAGTTTGAAGAAGCCTCTCCATAAATAATCAGGCCAAACAATTGTGAAGTGGCCACAGATAACCATCTAAAAAGAGATAGCACTGTATGCACCCAGCAGTAGCCCAGGCCAGAATGTGAAATATCCAACTGGATTGCTGCTGAGAGCATATAAGCAGTATCTTTCATAATAATACTGCATCCAACCCATAAACACTTCTCCACAGTGCTCAAGCCTTACTAGAACACCCACAAGTTGTCAGGAGGGCTCATTTTGGAATTAATTAATGAGAGTCTGTGCTCACAGAGAGCTCCATGTAGCTCTGTCGAGGGAAGTGGTTCACACAACAATTACTCTTAGGAGAGAATCCACCTTTTAGGAATGGATTAGGATTGCTGATGCTCCTGGAAGAATTGGGCTGATCATCTCTTGACCCTTCCAGCCTTATTTCTCTACCATTTTAAGTAGAAAAATAACTGGAGAAAATTGCAAGGTACTGGAATATAAACTAGAAATGAATATCTATTAGTTACTAAGTAAAGCATTTAATAACCAAGTAGATTTTTAACAAATACTTCATGTGTTATGCAGATAAAGCACTGAGCTGAGACACACAAGACTTGTATGTGATTCTTACTTCTTCCAAAGTCTTTCTATTAGATCTTGGACCTGGGTCCTCCCTGTGTGTTTTCGTTGCATCCCAGGTAACAGAGCTGGCACTGCAGCAAGGATTCAACTCAGCTTGATGGAAACCTGGATCCTTCAAAGGATCCACACAGGTCAAACTAAGGCAAATCCCCAAACCTAGAGCAGGGGCAGGGCCTGTCACAGCTTCCCTGCCATGAAGGATTCGGGGACCTGAGGCCTTCACAGGAGAATGAGTGGGAAAAACTAAGGCAAAGGTGACTCCAGGGATTCAGACAGGGCAAAGCAGACTAATGGAGAGAAGCACTGACTTACAAACCTACATGGCTTGAGGTAACTCTAACAGAAATACAAGTTTAGGAAGCAATTCTGTGCTTAAAATCTGGAGGAGCTACGAGGTCATGAGAAAAACTCAGTTTAATTTAGTTCCACCACATCAGCAAACTCCCTTCTGCAGCAGGTGATAACTGGCTCACAAACATGTGGCTACAGCTCTAGGGAAGCCCAAGGAGAAGGAATTGAAGCAGCAGCAGTGTATGAAATTATCTGGGGTTACATCATGTTATAAGGTTACTCAAATACAGCAGGGATGTTGGAAGTCACTGACTGAGCAGCATCCTGGCAGGACAATTCCAGCTCTGTGCACAGCATGTTCCTGAACAGCCAAGGGTTCTGCTGGGAGTTAATCACAACATTTTCTAATAATAGGCTTAATTTGCAGCAAAAGCTACAGATTTAATCTTTGGGGTCGGGTAACCCTCATGTCTCAAAGGCTCTAACAATCACAGGCACCGCTCCTCCTGACCGGAAGAGCAGTCAGGAATTAATAGGAAATCCTGACATCTGGAAGAGCACATCTGGCAACCATAGTGTTTCCAAACTTGCTAAGGGTCCATTTACATCAAATTATTACCAACTTCCTTGTGTCATGTTCTCTCTTTACAAGGTGGGCCTGCATCACCCACATTTACCCCACGGAGCAGCATCAATTATATAATAATCACCTGTTTATCTGCAGCACAGTGAAACTTTTAAGGCATTCCTGGTGCTGGTGAAAAGTCAAGAAGTTTACAGTGAGGTGTCTTTTGGTTGTTCAGTATTACATGGCAGCTGAAAACATCCAGTCCAAGCTAATAAAATGAGCACAGGAAGTAACATAAAATCTTCAGTCAGGCTTTAAGCTGAGGTCTGTGTACAGGGGATAGGAAGGAGTCTCTTGTATTTTCACATCTACTTGACAGGAGGTTTCTTGCCTTTTTCTCTGCAGCAGTCTGGGGTTGCTGCTGTCAAACATATCCAACAACATGTCCATAAAGGAACCACTATCATACTTTGAAGCATCTTTCCCACATTGTAGGATAAATTCACAGGGGGAAAAGGATGTCTCTGAACAGGTACAGAATCTATCAAAACAGTGTGGCACACAAAAAGATGTTTCTGCAGCCCTTTTACCAATGTAAATCTCTTTGTCTTCAAAGGCACCTCATCTGCCACACTGTTGTGACTTTCCCTCTGTTCAAGTCCTTTCTTGTGACCTTTTCCACTTATCAAACCAAGAGTCTTCCCTACGGTTCTCCACTGATGTAACTCAGAGACCCTCACCACGTAAGGCCTTGGAGCTCCCCCTCATCCAGCTCTTTACTGCCTTCCAAACCCATCTTTTCATTCATTGTTGCTTTTTCTTGCCAGCACTTTGCAACTGGAACTGTTCTCTGTACTTGCTGATGAAAATCTTTTTGTTGGGAAATAGCTGATATATAGAACATCACATAGAAATTATTTCAGGGAATCACAGAATCATTAAGGTTTGAAAAGACCTTTAAGATCAGAGATTCCAACACTTAACCCAGCACCATCCATGTTCACCACTGAACAATGTCCCTAGGACCATATTCCCATATCTCCATTGCCTTGTGCACAGCAACAAAACATATCATTATTGCTCCAAAAGGGTATCAAATCAGGTCAAATCATAATTGGGTTTTCACTTTTTTTTTT
>VXBB01001698.1:158557-168623 GCA_013399915.1 Illadopsis cleaveri
TTAGCTCTTAGTTAATAAAGTTTTCTGCTTAACCAAGAACAAAGTAGAACCTGAGTCTGGATGTCCTCATGTCTGGTCTGACAAAAAATATTTTTCTAGAATGGACTTAGCTTAGAGGAAAGGAGTTATATTTACGATATCCTGTGCATCCGTGCAAAGCTTTGCTAAAATTGCAATTATTATGTGACGCTGATTATTGAATCGCAGGGCCCTGAACAGAGCGGTTGGTTTTCACTCTGTAGCCCCAGATAATTCTACTCACGCATTACCTGATGTTTCCAGCAATACCAAGGATACTTTCATACCAAGGATACTTTCCCTGACTCGATNAACTGTGCTAAAGCCAGGGTTGCCCTATTTATAAAAGAAAATTGGGTCGAAGCAAACGCAGTTCCAACCAGTATGATCACCACTACATTTCTCTTTTACTACGTCTAAAATGGCAGCTTATATACATTTCTATATAGTTTACAAAGTCAGTAGCTTTTTCATTGGCACACAGCAGAGAGAAGAATGCAAACACACATTGTTGAACTTACTTTTAAGGTAGCTAACAAATACTTACTAACAACTCTATACAGTGACCTTCAACACCCCATTATCTTGCTCTGACACCTTAACATCTAATTTCTAACTGCGCCACAACTCTACCAAGTAATTTTAACTGCGCCACAGGCTTGAAGGCCTCAGCAAGGCCTCGGCAAGGCCTCAGCTCGGGTAGTTCAAGACCTAGGAATACATAATGTCCACCTTCCCTGAGGAATTCTGTAACACTGTGCAGAGGAAAAAGTCCATCGCTTAAAGAGTGCCAGCATGTGATGTGGTATTTTCTGGTCTGAGTACATAACCAAGATTGGTCTCACAGGAAACACTGAGGCAGCATTTTTCATCCACAGGTGCACAAAGTTTCCTGCACCTTCATTGCGAAGCCGAGCTGACTTTCAAATTCACAATGTGAGATGCTGCCTGAGCCTGGGTTAAAGCCAAGCTTTCCTAGTCCCCAGCAAAAAGGCTCTGGGACTGACCTACACATCTCTCAGGAGCAGATTAAACTTCCTTTACTTGATCAGACTCACTGGGAAGTAACTGTGATCCCAGGTCCTCATGCCAGCATCTCAGATTCTGGCAGGGATTCTTCCCACTCGGCTGGCAATAACTCCTGCAGGAGGTGGTGCTGGCAATGATGAGGAAAATATTTGTCCATCTCCTTCTGTGTTGGAGCTCCGATGGATCCAAACAATCCATCCAGTTAATTTTTCTCTAAACCAAACCAAAACAAAACAGCAGACACCCTATTTGTGGGTTCTAAATACAGTTAAACTACCCACTGTGCAGAGGAGACACATCATTTCAGCCACTGAACAGAGTTTGACCATTTATTAGTATTTGTTTCGGTGGAAAAAAAGCAGGCCCTTTAAACAAATGGGTCACATTTCACCCTCACGTCTCTCCCTCACACCTCTACTGTCACTCAGTGGTCTAATCAAAGACACACAATGCCAGCAACAGAAGAAAACAAAAGAAAGTGATACCTTTAGGTAACACTTAGAAAATAAGTCCAAAAGGCAAAAAATCCAGCTCATCAGTCAAATAAGTATCTGAGAGGGATGCATGGGAGGCCTCCTGTGGCCCAGGTCAGGGACACAGCTTCAGCACATCCCTCCTCCATTCCCATCCAGCTCTCAAGCTCATGGAAAGCAGGGTGACAAGAGGGAAAAACGTGGGTGGAGAGGTACAGGTCTCATCCTGGCATGGAGCTGCAATGGAGCCAGGGAACATGCACTGCTATGAGAACTAAGAAACACCTGCAGCTGCCTGATTTTATGTACAGCTTTAGCAATTCCCAGCATTTTGTAGGTTCTTTCCTTGTATAAGATGCAAGCAGGAATTATTATGTGGATAAGGTTCATTCTTGATACATTTAATCCCAATCTTCCCTGGGCTAAGTCTCAATGATGCTGAGCACTCACAGCCATAACCAAAAATCATGCCATTCTGGGATTATCTTCTCTAAACACTGTTATATGTAAAGTTATAATCTGTAAAACAACAGCTGACTGCATATCTAAAGATGTCCAAATACAAATGTACAATTCATAAAGCACAACCTGCAGCACTACCTTACAAACAGGTAATTTACCTGGGAATTGACAAAGAAGAAATGACAGGTGAGCCCATCTCATGAATATAAATCATGAGATTTTTCAGGGAAAATTCTCAGAACGTAATTGACAAAAAAAAAAAACAACTTAAAAAGGGAAGCCCTTAAAATAAACTGTGTCATCCTTCAGCCTCATTAATATTTCCCAGCTTAAAATGAGGGGTGATTACAGTTGATACAGTCTTATATGATTTCAGTTTTATATGATTACAGTTTATACAGTTTTAATCTGTAAAACAACAGCTCAGTGCATATCTAAAGATGTCCAAATACAAATGTACCATTCATAAAGCACAACCTGCAACACTACCTCACAAATAGGTAACTTACCTGGGAAAAAGGGCAATCCACCACTAAAACAAGGTTACAACACAGGCTCTCTTCTCACTTCTTTCACAAAAGCATGGAATGATAATAACCAAATGTGATTGTCCAACACAACTGCTCACACACAGTGTATAAATAGCGTTTTTGCATGATGTCACACAACTACCACTGCCCTACATGGCAACAGGTCCTCAATAAATAGGTGTCTGTGACAATGAGGGGCAAGCCAGAACCCTTACAAAGCAAATTGCTTCTTTCTTATAGTTCTACCACTTGCCATAGACTGTGAATAGAAGTATTAAAACCTAAAGCTAATACACAGGAGGTTTGTTTATTGCACTGTATGGACCAAAGAAGAATTTCCACCATATGACACTGAAGGCAGAGTGCACAAAAATTCCTCTGAAGTCTGCAGAGAGTGTTGAACAGACCCTCCTCTGTATTAGCCTTTTTTCTCACATATCTGTGTTGTGAATTTTAATACAGCTGTGAAAGAAAAAAAAAAAAAAAAAAAAAAGAAAAGAAAAAGAAAAGAAAAAGAAAAAGAGAAAGAAAAAAGCCCCACCAATAAGCTTTGCCAATTGGGCATTCAAATGTTGGAGACAAAGGAAAGTTTGGGGTGGAGATGAGTTTGCTGTGGGCAGTGACTGAGTCAGACAGCCAATGACATCACTGCCTGTGCTGTCTCCATCACAATTTTCCTGAAGAGGATTACAGCAATGACAGATTCCATTCCAAAACTCCCAGGCAGCTCTTTACATAGATGTTAGCAGAACAAAAGCATTACACAAGATTTCCTCTCTCCGTCGAGCGGCATTTGATGTTCTCTAATCCTCACCTTGGGAAAAGCACTGGAGAACCATATGGACTTGCTGAAATCACACAGGATGTCCTGTCTTGTAGCTCAAACTCATGAGTTAAGGGGAGGCAGAGCAGAGGAAGTGGGTTGTGCCTCTTATTTCCAAGAAGAGAGCAGGGATAGCCTCCAAAGTTATGCACATCACCTCCAAGTCCAATGGCCACGTATTGCACAGAAGATTATTATGGTGGCTTATTTGGGCATAATGGGGAGTGGAAAAACAGAAAAAGCATCAAAGCAATGAGCTGTATTAGAGAATTGTTCAGCAGCCACAAATTAGTAATATAAAATTTTTAAAATTCTTCTACTCTCATATTTAAAAACTCAGTTCCCTGCTTTGAATGGAATTCTGACCATAGCTCATTGTTTAAGGAAGTACAGCAAGTCACAGCTCTTGATATTTGGATGGAAGCTTTCATTTAAAATTAATAACCACCATTGTCATGTGTTTCAACTAAAACTGGCCCGGTAGTTAAGAATTTATGTGCTCAATTAATCTAGTTCCCTTCTCTGATTCAATTATTTCTTGACTTTCACCACTAGCAGGAAGTTATTAAAATAATATCCTTATTTTGTGTGGAAATTTAATCTGATTTGTATCTACTGCTGATTTCATCATCTTAAACAACATTATCAGCATCAGCTGTCTACTGTGTCTCACTTGACTTGAGTAGAATTTTTTTCTTCTTCACAGAAGAAAAACGAGCAAACATTTTCAAAATTTGATGCATGCAATTGTGCACAGAGCATTTATCTAATTTTCCAGCTCTGTATATTAGAGGAATTACCAGAACCTAAAAGCGGAGATAAATAATAGCACACATTCTTTTGGAGTTGCCATTTTTTTAAAATTCCCCATAAAATGTTACAGCTTTATCTTTCTCCCAGCCTTCCTTATGTGTGTACCTCCATGTTGGTATTTAGTTAATGGAAAATCAAAGGATGTTTGACAGGTGTTGTTGTAAGGAACCACTTATACTGGAGGCAACAGCTTCATGGTCATTATCTGGCTTGTGGTTTGGAGCCACACTGGAAGGTTTGGATTTCTTACCCAGCTCCATTCCCTGTCCCAGCCTGTTTTATTAATGCCAGTGAAGACCAGGCATATGTTTCAGACAAACTCAGAGGAAGTTCCTCCCTCACAGCCGCTCAGGCCCATCTCTACTTGCTGTGTGATGCCTTTGTCCCCTGCTGTAGCCTGGCATTTCTGCAGCGTGATGAAATGAATTCAGATGAAGAGCACAGCCACTGACGTGCTGCCCACCCCAAGCCCCACTCAGGCACATTCAGCTTTGTTCCTGTGACCTCCCAGGTCCCCAGGATTTATCTTTGCAGACAACACCATCACAGGGCATCTCAAAAAGTGCAAGGAATGTGCTGTGTTTCAGAGACTCTTTTTTTTTTTTAACTTTTAACTGCAAGCAAAGGGTTGTAATAAGAAAGTATTACATTGCATTACCAGGCATGTCACTGCAAGCAAAACCAGTTTCACATCTTGGGTAGCTTGAGAAGCAGACAAATACCGTGACTGTCTTTTTCTTCTTGATGTCCTTGTATAATTGATCTTGAGCTAGGAACTTTGCATTCCAGCAGAAGCCTGGATTAAAAAGCTAGACCAACAACAGTCAGCCATCAATCTTGAGGCAATCTATCCTATCTGCAACCATTTGTATCAGCCATTAGCTATTCAGTAACTCAGGAAGAGATCATCTTTCAAAGAGAATAAACTCTCAGTGCATATCCCTATTCATTCCCCCTATTCTTTTGCTAATTCCCATCTATTACTCCCTCAGCACTTGCAGTGAAATTGCATGCTCGTTGCTTTGGTCATATTTATATACCACATTACTAAGCATCAGAAAAGAAGAAATAAGTGCTTTGTTTTTTTCCACATACAATTTCCACCAAAGATTTGAGAGAGAATTTTCCAAAATTATTGCAGAACAAGATGCAATAATAACATTCAGCATGCACCCAGACCTACATGATTCTCAGTTTTATCCATTTCTCCTGACATCATTCCTGAAGTGCAATGCAAACCAGGAGCAACAGCATTAAAATAAATTAAATTATATTAAACAGCACACCCTCACTGTGAGGGTCCTTTCTCACTGCTACAGCAGAGTAAAATGAGAGGTTAGGAAAGATAAAGGGGACAAAGGCTTTGTATTCAAAAAGGTATCTCTTCAGAAGGCATCTCCTCTTCAAAAACTTTGGAGCTGTCTTTCCTGTGTCTGAAAATACTCTCATTTTACATACATAGCTTTTACTGAGAAAACACCCAAAATTCACCTTGAAAGTCAGCTATGCTGCATGCCTGCACGGAGCAAGGGCTGGGAGAAGGGATGCCCATTGCTGGATCTTTTCACTGTGCCCCTGCCTCTCCCAAGGCAACTTCCTGCCTCATCTCCTACCCCAAACCAGCCCCATCAGGAGAGTTTCTGGCTGAAGTCCAGCCAGGATTGCAAACTCAGCCTGAATGCCTGCTCTACTGTTTGTGCATCAGGACAGAAGAAGAAAGAAACAATTCCCCTTTCCTGGGCTGAGACAGACTCCTTGGAGCCCACTGGACACGAGCACATCATCCAGTGAGTATCTTTAGAGCCCCAACCTACAGCATCCACAGCCTGCTGGACTTCCTAAGTAATTGTGTTACTCATTACAGTCTTCTTAATTGTTTAGGTAAATTTTTCCAATTGTTGGCACTCCTCTGGGGTATTCCCTCTGGAATTCTTGTTCCTAAAGACCAACAATAGACTAAAGCGAATTTTATTACTTTGGGGCTGGTCATCAAGGCTGTTACATTGTTTTTCCTTCTTTTCAGATAGCAATTACAGGCTGTGGAGTGTTTTTACTTTTTGGTTTGGTTTCTTTTTTAGTACATTGCACTGAAGATCTTCCTGACCACATGAAGATTACAATTAATTAGCTCATGATCTTTCACTTGGTGAACTCGGTCAACAACATCACATCTCCAACTAAATTTCTAGGCCATCAGATTCACAGAATTTTGTATCACAGCTAACAAATAATTTCAAGAGATGCTTTTTCACTTGTTATAAATTGAAGTCAATTTGATCAAGCCACGAGCAATGCAATTTTTCAAGTCCAGGAAAATAGCCTGGTGCCTAATCATGGCAGAAGAGTCAACCCTTACAGACTCCTCTTTAAATTCCTAGTCTAAACAGTCATATTTCTTAGCCAGAAACAGCAACACTGAAATAAAAAGCTGTAAGTTATTTGAAGAGGGTTTTTTCTAATATAAAAAAGTGAATTAATTTATTTTTTTTAATATAAGAAGCATGCATTTTCTGGCCAGCTTCACTTAAAAGGAATTTCGTATGCACAATTAAGATATTAAGCATGGGCCCAACCATGTTATGAATTTAAGTGTGCCAGTACTGACAAATCATTGGCACTTAACAGTTCTGTCTTTAAAATCATCATAATTTGACTTCAGAGCACTGCAAAAAAGCTAAAAAAAGATTTTAAGAGCTGGAAAATGACTTTTCTTTCCAGACTGTTCAGAGAACTGTACATTCATTGTACTTTTGAAAGCAATGTGACTCGTGAAACTGGCAACTTTCCCATCCAATAACGTCTCAGAGATGTTTATAGCATATGATATTTTAATTGCCTGGTGACAAAATTATTTGGAAATAGATCACTTTCACAATGCATTTGCTTTGCATTTGAAACAAACAAAAAAAAAAAAAAGAAGGATGAGGTCTGAATATTGCTAAGGTCTGGACATAAGCCTGACAAAACAACACAAATGTTAGGGGAAGATGTCCATAATCCACCACTCTTAGTGCATCCATAAATCCATACACACAAGCTGAGGTGGGGGTAGGGATTCAGTCTGGCCAACAATTATCCAGGTGCATCACTGACTCACAACCCTCCTGAGGGCCTGAAGTTAAACCCAGGCCATGAATTCTGAAGGACTTGGGTCTTCCCAAGTGAGCAGTGGCTGCCCCAGACCAGCATTTCTCTTTGTTATTTCTTTTGGTGAATAAAACCACAGTGGCTTCTAAACAAACTACTGCTATTTGAACTAGGGAGCTACTGGACAACGCCAGAGTTACTCCAAAAATGTATCAAGTCATTTTACAGTCAAATTTCAACGCTGTGGTCTGATTTGCATAAACCAGGCCGCAGAATTCCATCCAGCAGACACACTGGGTGTTTTTTGTATGTATGGAGGAGTATTTACGACATAAAGTCTCTCTCTGACCCTACAGGACTGACTGGGTGTAAATGGGGTGTCTGCTGCCTTTTAAGCCAGATTTGCCATCTTTGTTTTGAGGTGTAAAGCACTCAAATGGCTTTGGATACATCACCTGGGGGACTGGCTTTGACTCCACGTTGCACTTCTAAACCTGGCCCTCCTCTTTAATAAAACCAAGTATTGGACATGGCCCTGTAGCCAAACTCCTGCAGTTTTGGAATCTGTGCCTCACTTTCTCTGAGCCCATGAACAGAGAAAATTCAGTCTGCCAACCACACACCAACAGATTTGCTCTTAACATCCCAGCTTTTCAAGAGGTAGTCAGGAGGGTTGATCTGCTGGCAAGTACATTCAGCAGAGAGGGGAAAATAATAAAGTGTTTTGACGTTTTTCATTGCAGCTTTTTAATTTGGAAGCTGCTTTCATTTCCCAAGATTTTGGTTTGCTTGTCTTATCTTTAAGTTATCATAGCAGGGTTCACAGGTAACCTTACAAAGCATTTTGAAGTTAAAAAGCAGGGAGAAAAGTCTCTTCTGTACAACCCACAGTTTTAGGCTCTTGAAACTGTGTGTGCAAAGGGTAAGGTAAGGAAATTTGTTTTTATTTTATTTTACTTAGCACATGAAATATACACTGTACTTGACACATGCACAACTCAGGGCACTTGATCCAAGTCCCATTTACTGCACTTGGTAATTTGCAAATTTAGGTCCTGCTGAAATATCTGAAAGCAAACCCTCTTATGAGCATGAATTTGATTTACAGCAGTTAAAGTTCTAAGCTGTAGATGAGTCTCTCAAATATTTGTTTATAGGAAAAACGTGGGCCCCACTCCTGAAGTGGGATTTTATTGGAACACTGTGGTGGAAAAGGAGTTACAGCAGCGTTCCTTGCCATATTAGAGATCATGTTTTGTAAATGAGGACTGACCTTTAGCTGTACCAACACTAGTGGGTGTCACTGCAATTTATTCCTTCATGGGATTTCCTCTCTGGTGCTTCCCCAGCTCCGTGGCCTTGTTTATCAGCTCAGCAGTAACAAAACGTGCCCACATATTCCACGTCACATCCTCACCCGGAGCAAGGGGAGCCAGACACCCTGAAATATGGAATGTGCATTAGCAAGCATGCTCCATAAAATTTTCAAAGCCTGAGACCTTTCCACAGCCTGACAGATTTTCCCATATAGCTTTCCACATTCCTGGTGTAACCCAATACAGGCAGTGCAGGCTGAATGGTAAACAGGGAATCCTTCAGGAAACCTTTGGGAAAGTGGAGCCTCAGAATATCAGGCTTTGCTCTGAACATTCCACAGGTGACTGAAGGCTGCACAGCCCATTTTTTTCAAGATAGGCAGAAAAAGTAAAAATGGGACCAAAAAAAAGTAACTAAAAGTATCTGGCAATGACCTAGCACCACCCTCAAACACTATCTTTTGTGAAAAATAAAGAACACTTCAGTACTTTCTGATCCTGGAAAAAGCAGAAGCAGCATTTCAGCAGACACATGATTTAATATTGGTTTTGCATTAGGTGCACCAATGCATTTTATTGCAAATAAATAAAATCTAACTGCAAATCACGAGAAGCATGAAAAGACATTTCTGCTAACTGACTCACTTTAATTTTTTCTGTTTACCACAAAAATTACATATATCCACTGCAGCCCCATTTGCATCCAGCACTCACAAAGCACTCAGAAAACATGAACTTTGCCACAGGCAGCACACAAAACTATCCCAGAGTGGAGCCAGGGCAGGTACACACTGCCAGGCTCCTCCAGGTCAAACCCCAGGGGAAAGCAGAGCATCTTCAGAGCTGCTCTGCTTCCCATCAGCTGCCAGGGGCTCAGAGCTGGAGCAGGTTTCAGGCATTGCTGGGATGTTTTGACCACTTTGCAGCCTACAGAGCACAGGAACAGAGGGGCAGCAGAGGATTGCTTCACTCACAGAGTGACTTTTGTGGTGCAAATCCAGAGCAAAACCTGTGAGAGCACAGCCAGGAGCCCTGGCCAGGATGAGCAATAAGGACTTTCTGCACAGGCACTGCACGTAGTGAGAGCACAAAGTACACGGAGTTTTCAAACAAAATAATGCAGAATGGACCACGGCTTTTGTGCCCACGCTGGAGCTGGGAAAGCTTCAGCTGGCACTGTTTGCTGTTGGGATCAAAGGAGGGAACGTGTACCTCCCAATCTTACAAAAACCTGTCCTATCTGCCACTCAAAATTATCTGTTAAAATAAATCCAATGTGCAACCACGTTTCTGACCATGGATTTGGGCAGAGCACTGCACTGGGTCACACTTTCATCAGCTGTTATCCTTGTTTATGACTGGACAGAAAAACCAGATCCTATTGGATCCTATTGCCTCTGCTCCCACCTCACATTACTCTGTGATGCCAACAAGATGACAGAACAGTGTTTCCAGGCTGGATCTTTAGGCAGACAGTATATGCTGACTATTTTAAAGATTTCTGCTGCTCATGAT
>VXBB01001698.1:168693-261569 GCA_013399915.1 Illadopsis cleaveri
AAAAAAAAAAAGTTTACATGAAATAAACTGAAATGTCATCCAAAAAAAATTGATTTTGTGCTCTTAAACATTCACTTAACTTTAAATTCTCTGCCAAAGGAGAAAACAGGTTCATTAATTAATAGATACCAAGTGCAATGTGACATCCACTCTACTGAGGTCAAGGTGCTAAATGACTAAGCTGAAATTCTGATACTTAGTACAAACCACAGGAGTGTCAACACTTGATTTAATCTGGGAAATTATAACCCCTGTACTACAAAACAAAACCAACAAACAAAAAACATTATGATTTCCACCGGTGGAAGTAAATATTGGGAAGTAACTGACAACTGAGGAGACCACATTTTTTGGTGATTTTGCTCACCTATGGAATGCAGCGAGCTATGAGTTGCGTAAGAACTGTCAGGATTTCCAGCTCTCCTATAAATGAAATCAGGGTGATCTGAAGACAAGGAAACAAACACATCCAGGAAAGGTTTCTCCCTTTCCACACACAACACCAGCAGCATTGATCCTAGCCAGTGAGGAATTTCTGGGAGATAAAATACCCAGGTAATGGGCTGAGGGAGAACTTGGAAAGAACCAATGCGATTTCTGCTGAAAAAAATGTTAATATTTATGACTTCCCAAACATGTCTTCATAGTCTTGACCTAGAGAAACTGATAGAGACACAGATTTCTCAGAACACATCCATTTCTACATATAATTATATCAAAAAAGGTTGTACATTTCAGTGTCATTATCTGTAGAGCTTATTTTCTTGTTAATAATATTACTTTAACATGTAGATGACAGAAACTGAATTCATTACTAATAATCATGCACTGTTCTGCACCAAAAAGTAAATTTATCTGGTTTTAAGGTAGAGAACAATACTTTGCATAACTCTACATTTTTGGAATCCAGCCTGAAACCTCCAATTTTTTTTCTAAAATACAACTATGTCAATAAAAATCTCAAACTAATCAGCAGAGAAGTTACACATACTCATAGCTAGAGAAAAACACCATGAGGAGAAATTGGGGGAGACTAATTCCCCTAAGTACACCAGAAATGTGGTATGCATCTTTATCTTCATGTCCAGTAAATATTTTCCTGTCTTACTGAAGAACAATCATTCTTGAGTGATTGAAATAAATTTGAATTAGCTCATTAAAAAAAAAAAAAAAAAAGTAATCCACCACTTGAACTTTCCAATTAATTCCCAGGAGCCAGAAAAATGCCTGATGCAACCCTGCAATTTTTAAAATCATCTCTGAAGCTGACCAAGCCACCATGTGTGCACACAATCTCTACCAGCAGTTGAAGACCAAGCTGCAGAACAGGTGATGCCACCATGTGGGGCCTTGACTGCTAAATGAGGTCAACTGACAGGCTTTATTCTGAGGGAGGGGGACAAAATGGAAAGAAGAGCCAAGGTTGGAGAGGAAGCTTTGGGAGGCTGAGCAGCAGCCTCACGGGCAAGCTTCTATTGTGCTGGGAAACAGAAAGAATTTGACATCTGACCTCTCCTAGGAGAAACCCAAGCAGTATCTCCAGAGCAGGCAGTGAAGCATGGAAGTGCACTGTCCACACAACAAAGAGGAGATAAACCAAGACACACTGGATAATAAAAACATAAACAGGGGCTTCCTGGGTGTCTCTGGGAAACCCCCAGAGATCCATGCTTTGAGAAACAGTGCTCAGATATCCTGTGAAAAGTTCTGAAATGTCACAGAGACTGCTGCAAAAACCCTCCAAATTCACAGCTCTTTTTAGTTTTGTGACTTGCTTCTTCATAAGACTTCACAACAAGTCTGATTCTTGTATCAAGCAACATTAATGTTCCCATTTTCCTCTTCATCCAGGTAGGTGGCATTTTCTATTGTGCCCACTTGTGGCCAAACAGGCCATTTATCTTTCAAAAGAGAAAGAGAAAATAACATTTTCCCCCATTAGTATGGCCACTAAAGGCCTCAGTCCAGAAGCATTGATCACAACCATTCCCACTGCAGGGAATGAATCTCCATGACATCAGAATTAATCCAGAATGACTTTTTGCTCCAGATGCATCCAGTGAAACGGGCAGCTCTTGTTTACCAACAACTCCCCAGTCAGATACTCCCCATTCAACAGATTTGTGCAGTGGGGAATGCTTTGTTTGTGTGGAACGCTCACCACCCCATTGCTCCAAGTTTCCTTCAAAGCAATTTATGTCCCATTTTGAGCTTCATCCACTGTGTGCAAGCTGAGCACCTTTAGCTCCTCTGAAAAACAGCTTGGGTGCCTGAACTCTAAAAACAAGTAACACCTGAGTCTCTGGAAGCCTGCTCAAGCAAATATATCCAGTCAATAAAATAATCTGGCTAGAATTCTGAGTTGTGTCCTTGCCTGGTTTTGGACCAGCAAAGAATGAACAATGAAACCCCATTATCCAAGGCTTTGGAGAAAAACAGTCTTCAAAATGGGATGGATTTGAATGTGACTGATTTTCCAGCACCAATACCTTCACTAGTGGCTTCTTCTGTCAATTATATGACTCAGCAGCAGGTGAAGGGAAAAGACCTGACTGACCTGGGACCACTAACCCTGAATCCTGTCAAATGGATATTTTGTAATAAATTTCTCCTCTTCGAATTGTAAATTCTCACATGCAGCCTGAGGCGAGGTAAGTAGGTTTTTTTTCCCTTTTTTTCAAGTTGGCAAAGGATCCTACTCATGGTCAGTTGCTTGGTAACAAGTTTCTCTGGCTACAACATAAATATTCCACATCTGAAATATTTGAGAAAACACTGTTTTTCCTAACTACATTCCACAGTACTCGGGCCACAGGGTTTCCCAGAAAAGTCTAAAATGTTAACAGGGTTACACAAAGGACGACCTGCAATTAGATTATCGCTCTAAGACAGAGACAGGCCCATCCCTGAACACAGCACTGCTCACATATTCTTTAAATAGTACACCAAACCTACTCCAGGGTCTGGAGCTCATGTAAAGTAGTTTAACTGCCTAGGAACAAATTAGCTGGCTGCATCCTGTGGCCTTTTAAACGTAGGCGTGGTGGGAGACATTTTGCAGGGACTGAAGAGTCTGGAAGTCGCTGTGTTCGGTCTGAGGCGCCCGCCAAGGAAAGCACATCTAAGGGAAGAGACAAGGGAGAGAGACACAAAACCAGGTATCTCACCACCAGGGATGCTCCTGGAAGTACCTGCTCTGGGATCAGCATAGAAAGTGCTGGAGCCACGTGTCTGCAGGCAGCTCCCAGCTCTCCCTGCCATCCTCCTCTCCACACTTTCAGCACTGTTTCATCCAGGACACAGCCAGCTGAAGACAGTTCTTCCAACCCTCTGAAAAGATTTGTCCCAGTGATCTATCCTAAGTACCCCATAGTGGACAGATTCTTATTTTTCAAATGCGAAGAGAAATACTGTGTCCTGCACCAGTAAAGAGCCCTGCAGAATCAGCTAACTCTGCATCCTTTCCCATCAAAATGACAGAGGATGTCTTCAAAGAGACTAAGAATAGGACAAGCATTTAGTGATGCTTCTCTAATATCCTTTTCAGCTCTCAGCACTCTGTAGCACAAGGATTTCCTGCACTTAATAGCCCTTGATGAATCCTTCTTCCATGAATTTGTCTTCATACAATGACTAGGGAGGAGAAACAACTAATTCTAGACTTTATGATTTGGTAATAATTCCCAGAAAAGGGCACTAATTATATGGAGTTTTAAAAAAACCTAGTGGCAAAGGAAAAGGTATTCTTGAAAGCACGAAGTAGAGACTCTCCACCTCATCAGTATCAGCTAGAAACTTGGATGAAGAGTTTTAAGGCTGTCAATTCTCAAAGGGGAGGCAGTCAGGAAATGGGTCTAAACTCACGCGCTACAGACCTAGTTTCAAGTATTCCTTTAAATACAGACCCAGGTTTCAAACTCACCTGGGCCTCTCTAAAACAAAAATATTTAGACATGTACCACTGATATGCAGTCTGAGGATCTAAGATCAACAAGCAAAATTAAAAGTCTCCCACGCATACTTAAATGCTGTGGATGTTCCCATTCTACATAATTTTTTTAAAATTTCTTCATACACCCACAGCACTCACATCTCAGAGCTGGAAGCTCCACATCTGTGGGATAGTCAGCTGTGCAAAGAGTCTGGAAACTAATTGGGATTAGACATATCTGGGCACTCATTAGCACTTTAGGGAGAAGGAACTATCTATTTCTTCTCATACATACAGAGAGGTAAAACTTTCCCTCCATTTTGTTATACTCATTTGCCAAAGAGATTATTTTTCCAAGATACTCCTGCCACATTCACTGGTCAGGATGCACAGTGGTTGCTTTATAAGTTCTTATGTTTTCTTCATTATCAGCACTTCGTCCCCTTTGCAGGAATAATTAATTTCCTCCTAAGTTTCTTCCATAATGTGTGTGCGTTGCAGATGTTGACTAACACTTTGGCCATATCTGCCTTATCTCATTTTGCAATAAAAAAAACAAACTACAGAAGAATTCCTCCTTTTGAATCTACTTCTTTTACACATCTTACTTCAGATTCTCAGAATCTGATTTCTCAGTGTACTGGTTACTTTGTTAAACTGGTACTACTTTATCTGTTAAACTGACAATCTGCAGTTTATGGTGATTGGCAAAAGCAAACAGAAAATTAGCAAATAAGCAAATTAGACCCAGCATCTTCAGGTAAACAGCCACAAAGCGAAGAATAAATATCTCTAAGTGTTTTCACTTAGAACTCAATGACAGACAAAGAATTAATTTCCTCATCAGTGCACTCAAGTCTTCCTAGAGCTCTGTATTTCACAGCCTATCACTCTATTTCTGGGATATTCAAAGCATTGCTCCTGCAAGCTTCAGTCCCAGAGCACTTCATCCTGTGCAACAAATGAGGAAAAGAAGCTGTCATATACTCAGGGAGCAAAAATTGCATACCAATCCTTAATTCTATTACTTTCTTAATGTCAGTGCTCAGCTTTTTTGCATCCCGTTAATACAGCCCTGTAGATGTTCAGCATACTCCACCAGCAAAAACAGAAATTTGCTGGCAGCCAAAAAAAGGATGACACTTAGGTTCCAGGATTTATATCAGTATTTTAAAGGGATAGTGATCCAGCAAACATTTTATCCAGTTCTTATCCTTTTGACAGTTCCCTGGACTTCCTTATTCCAAGCTCAAAGCACTTTGCTAAATAAGTCTTATCCTCCTGAGTCATGGACTCATAGAATGTTATAGGTTATATATTTCCAACTCAGCTTTTGTTCTGTCTGCTGATAGTCCAAACTACACTAATTTCATCCAGCATGTCTCCACTCTCACTCACTCCTGGAGCTAATTCTCCTACATGGTGCAGTCCAGCTTGCCTTGCATTAACTATGCATGGCCCACTTACCCTCTTTAACTAAAACCTCACTGCAATTTCTTTTTTTCTCTGCCAGTTTCCTTATTCTCAATTGCCCACACCATATCTGATCTTGTACCCCTTGAATCTGTGGTAGGTAGCTACATGATTTTCTTGATGTGAACAAGAGTTACATATCCCTGACAGGGCTGAGTAAAAATTCTCTCCCAGTGTGGGACAACTACATCTTTTCAGAAAAAAAGTATTTCCAATATTTCTGTAGCATGGGAAAAACAATGTATTTTTCTCTAGTCTTGTTCTTGGAAGACATTAAACTGTTCTGGCTGAAGAGAATTCAGACAGAGGCAGACACCGACTGAAACATGGAAAAATTTAGTTTGAAAAGCTACTTTGACAAAGTTGTGAACAGCTGAAAATAGGCCTTTAGGGCTGGAAGTGCCTGGCAGCCTTAGCAGTAGATGATGTTACAAGCCCTGCCTCCAGTGAAAGGGCCACCCTATCAGGTCACCCACTTTGGTGACAATCAATCATAACCCATAATTACTCCACATTTCTGGAGTAACTCTGCGCCCCTGCTAACCAACCAACACAGGGCTTCTGCCATTTAATTGTCCAACAATTTGTTGCCTACATGAATCCTGATAGGGAGACCCTCACAACATTTCCTCATTCCCTGGGGCCGTGACAGGAAACATGGATGCGGGTTACAGGATTTCCCTCGGGCCCCGCGTTATGAGGTGGCAGTTCATTGCAAACAGTTGGTGACTGGGCCTCCAGCTGTCCAGATTCCCCCTGAGAGAGTCAATCGTAGCCCTGCTTGTGTCTCCAGCTTCTCCTCCCCGAATTTGGCTGTAATGGACCTACCCAAAGTAATTAGGCCACCTGTTGCATCGCCAGATCCGTTTAAGGGAGTCCTTCAGCGCTCCGGTTTACAGGGTTTGACAGGAATTGTTCAAGTGGGTACCAGTGTAATGGCACTGCAAAATGAAATCGTGGCATTATTTTAACCAATAAATATAATTACATGCTCAGATGACCGTGAGCTTGTCTGTAACTAGTTCTCCATACCATAATGCAGTCCATAAAACGCCAACTTTTTGCACGTTACACGTTGTGGGATGGAAATTGTGTTTGCAGATGAACAGGATGTTTACAATCAATTTTTACAGCTCAGAAAGATCTTATATCCCTGATTTAAAAAAAAGTATCAGTTTAGATAGATCAGTTTATTAGAACTTGAAAATGGCTATTTGTTTTGGGAGCAAATTTGGTTTTATTGCTACCATTGGTACCACAAAAAAGATCACCATAAATTAGCACAGGCCTAACACAGACCAGTTCTGCATCCATACATCATACAGTTTTATTTTTGGTTTAGATGTATAAATAGGATCTATTTTAATCTATATATTCATATACATATATATCCATATCCCCATCTTAGAGTTTCTTCACAATAATGTCTTCAGACAAAGAGTGGGATTTCTTCTCAGTAGGTTACATGGTAATTTTGGCGACTGCTTAGCATGTTAATGATATCAACTAATAAAAATGTACCAAATCTATTTATATGCAGTAGATTTTAATTCAATATATAAGAATACAAATAATCTTACATTAGTAAGGATTTTAATATCGCAGTAATTCACTTTCATTTTTCTCTTTTTTTACACATACCTTTGTCTCACGTCTTGAAAGGGGGCTCCACCCTGTAATCTTCATTCACACTGTCCACAGCTCAAAACTGAGATTAAGCACTTGTTTGGTTTTTTTTTAAATACATCCTTAAATGCAAAAAAATCAACAGGGCATAAATATCTTTGAAATATCTAAATGTCAGCACAGTGCTCCATAAGATCACACCAGGAAATATCAGTGGATACTTTCACATCATACCACACTTAAAGGGCTTAGATTTTTATTATCTCCATGAAAAGAGAGAGGGCAAAGACCTACGGGAATAAAGAGGAAGATCTCAATCTCCTTTATATTTTGCACTCTTGAAAGTGTGATATCCTATCACTTTTGAAAGTGTGATAGCCCTAATTCTGTAATGCAGGATAAACAGGATGGCTTCCCACATCCTACAGGATGGGACAACTATATGAATGCACAGAAATTAACCCAGTTGCTGTTCAAACTGCTTTGAATGGATAAGGAGTTTAGTAGGCAACAAGATCTAAACTTATTTTTCAGTCAAAAATTTTATAATTATTAAATTAATTAAACATGCCTCAAAACGTGGATGTTCTAATAAAGTGCTTGGGGTTGCAGCCAGTTTTATCATTGTAGGACACAGAGCAATATTATGACAAATAATATTTTAATCTTATAATAATATTAGAATCTGATTATAATATTAAAATCTAAGGTCCAAACCAAATGTTTTAGATCCACAAATACCAGCAGAACCAGCCCAAAGGGTCCATAACAAGACCACACACTCTGATTTACAGGGAAAACTTGGAATGCTGCCCTGCAGGGATAAACAAATCAAAGTTGTGAATTCCACAGCAGTTCTGACATCCCCAAACATTAAAAGCAGTAAAGCACAACCTCACCTGTACCACTTCTCATTACATCCACACTTTCAAAAAATTATTGCAAACATGACTCTGTCAAGTGCAATTTCAATGACTGAAATAAAGAATTAGAATACTTATTTCTTAAATGCACTATCAGTTTCTCCACAAGCTTTGTCTTGCACACAACAGCTCAGAATACAGATATTAATTGAAAGAAGAAAAATGGATCACTGTCACTATTCTTCCAGTTACTCATTACAAAAGGTATGTCTGCACATCAAGTAGACAACAGTTCACTTTCCCTTTGTGGTTTGTTGGTGTTGGGGAAACAAAAAAAGGACAGAATCATCATTAAAATTAAGAATCAGAGAAACAGGCAAGGGGTTAGTTACATCTACATACAATTTATTGTCATCTGGCAGGATTTCAAACCCATGACATATACCTTCACCTTCAAGCATTACAGGCTGTTTTGTAGATTCGTCATCCACCATAAATAAAATCTCAGGCTGCAATCAATTGACCTGACATTTACCCTGTTCCATTGCTAAGCACATACCAGCCCTCATGTCTGATTTTTAGGAGGCTTTAAGAGACAAAATGATAAGGGCTGATGAGCAGTTACTAATGGCAAGCCTGTAGGAGTGTGTGAGTCATGAATGGGCCAGAAATTGTGTATGGGAATACTGTAAGTTTTTACCTAGCTGAACTCTGATATCAGCATGTGAGCTACCAAGAGACATAGAAATAAGTATATGAAGTGGTAACCTTCACTTTCACATGAGATAGAAAATGATCAAACAAAAAAAAGGATTTTTTTGAAAAAAAATTTAAAAGAGTGACTGGGCCAAGGATAGTGCATTTCTCAGGCAAGGTAATACAATTTTCCTGTCTTTACTGTAGAAAAATTCAGTTCTTAAAGCCAGTATTACTGAGTTGCAGTAAGATTAAGGTTTTTTGACTTAATACAACACCTATTTTAAAGAAGACAGTACACCTGGAAAAATTTATTTCCTTTTGCCAGGTAAGTTAACCAAGAAATCCCAAGATACTTTGCCCTTGAGCAAGTAGTCCAATCCTCCAGTGTCCTAGCAGGGTGCTTATTTCAGGCTAGATATGAAGGTCTCTTGCAGGGCTTTGGTGTCAAAACTCACTCACATTGTCACCCCACCCATTGTTGGTGCTGAAGCACAGCCAGAGACCACCAGAAACTCTCTGAGACACAAATCTGCCTTCCATGGAACAGACTATCCAGTGGTATCCACCTTGTACTGGCACTCAGATACACCACTTGCTAAGAAATGTGAATATTTGGGAGGTTGTAGTCAGCTAAAATCATTCAGCCAGTTTCAGATCTGACTGGCTGGGAGAAGCCATGAGGAATTTGGTAACAAATCAACCAGCCAGGTAAAAATCCGCTGCTGCCAGCCCACAGTGTGGCACGTGGGCACTGAGCACTCCTGGACTGCCCAGCAAGAGGGTTCCTTCCAGCTTGTCCACATCATTTAATTGGCAGAAGTCCACAAGTCTGGTCCCAACAGCAAATTCATGCCCAAGTTGGATAGGAAGTCATTTGACTCAATCAGTTGTCATTCCCTCCCCTCTGTCAGCGTGAGGCTTTCTGAAGGATCTTCACTCGGCTGCAGTCTCAACAGGTCATTTCTCTCTCATCAGATCCCAAGGTAAAAGCTGCTCTAGTTCCATTTACCTTATCCAGCTCTCCCCATTGTCAATTCAAATCTGAACGAGGCTTTTGAAGTCTCTCAGTCCTCTTTTCTTGTGTCAGGAAACCTCTGGGACAGTTTATGATCTATATAAGCACTAAGACAGGACCACAAAATGAATCGTATTAATATAATTACAATCAGTAAAACCATCAAAAGGGCTGATTCCATATTTAAGCTAGAATAATGAGGTAATGTGAAAAAAATACTCTGGGAGATCTAATTATATAATGCAGTATTCAGTTCTGCACGGCCAGCCCGGCAATTCCTCCAACATTCCAATCAAAGTGATCTCACTAGCATGTGAGAGAAGAGTCCAGCTGACAGATTTGGGACATGTAACGTACTATTTAGTCAAGAGGCCCCATGTGCTATTCATAAAGAATTAACAACTCTTATATTGACAATGACAGTATTGTCAGAAGACCTTTGGAAGGGGGGAAAAAAAAACTCCATAAACTCCGTCTCTGTGAAGTTGGACTTCTTTTTTTTTTTTTTTTTTTGGCCCCTCTTTTCCAATGCTGATGTAATCTCCAAACATCTCCAGCAGCAGCTGCTCAGCGAAACCAGGCACCTTCTCCCTAGTCCCTTTCAGCAGCACACGCAGCACTTTCCAGCTCCCTCAAGACAATCAGGGCCTTTCTTTCACCAATTAGCTATCACTTCAAGAGTCCTGCGCTGTCCAACGAGCTCTTAAGAATGGTCTTTGCAGGAAACAACACTGGAGGAGCTTTTTTTTTTTTTTCTTTCCCCCTAGACAAATGAAAAGGGGCAGAAGGGGAGGGGGAAGAGGGGGAGACAAAAAAAAGCACAAGAAAACAAATCAGAACACAGAAGCTGTCCAAAATGCATCGCTCATTTAGTACATCGACAAATGCAGAAATGTCCTCGACAGCCAAGGCTAGAGCAAAGCACACACACACATACACAGAAAAAAAAAGCTCCCACTTTCAGAAGGAGATAGTTTGTTTAGTCGAATATGTTAAAAAGGTTTCAAAGAAAGAAGTGCTCTTGTTACAGCCAAGTCTGAGCCATGCAAACTTGAAGGGAACGAAACTCCTGTAAGATTATGCTCTGTTTCCTTATTTGGCTCTCCAAATGTAAAGCAGCATTATTTGAAGTAGACACTAGAGGAAAGAACTCGGTTCAGCTCGCTTTAAATATAGATGGATTGATGAAATGAGTAATTACTGGAACTGCTAAGATCTTTTAGACTTACTAACTAGCAAGCTCCTTTCCCCAGAAACCACGCTTTCCGTCTAAAAAGAAATTAAAGCCTGATTCAGAGACATAAAGCTTTGGGAATTCCACATTCTTTTTCCCTTAAATCCAGGGCACAGTAATACCTTGAGGTCCTTGGAGATGCCAAGTCCTCATTAGAACTAGCACAAACTCCAGGACTCAGTTCAGAAGAAAACAAGGAACTTTTATTGATGTTTAAGCAATTCCTTGCCCGGGCCTGGACATGTAGAGTTGTGAAGGCAAAACTGGGAAGGATCAGCAGTAAGTGAAATGACTTGGACATGGTTGAAGCAATAGCCCAGTGTCAGAGCTGCTTCCTTGGTTTTCAAATATTCTGCGTTAAACCAAATGTCATACCAAAATACTGACTTGTCAGTATCCTCTCAAAGTACCACTATCTGGTCAAATTTGTCCTGGATTGGGGTAACCCCATGGAAGTCAACATGTGGCCTACTACACAGCCAACAAAAACACATTTACACTGCAATTTAAAAAAAAATATAAAATAATCTGTTCCCTTCTATTGACTGTGTATCAGAAGCAAAGCACTGGGCTTTGTAAACAGTTAAATGGCAGAGCAAAGCAAATACTTTCAGGGGTTTCAGGAGTTTTTTCACCCCAAAATGGGTGTTCTCAACTACTACATGGATTGTTTAATGGAGGTGGAAAGTGTCAGAACTGATCAGATTCCTTAAAAGGCAGAAAGTCTGACATATTGCCCTGCATGCATTCATGAAGGAATGGGAATCAACTCAAATTCCTCTGGACAAGAAGCCTCAACCAAGGGATGAGTACACAAATCAGGATTAAGGAGGAATCTTTGAGGAGGTGCACCAAACAATGTCTTTTTTATACATACAGATTCCAAAAGCTGTTGAGTCTAAAGGGACTGCTCCTTTCAACTAGCAAAGATTTTGCTGAAAAAACGCAGCAGGCTGGAGAAAACAGATAAATACACACATATATGTTACTAGGGTCACCTACAGCTACAGCAAAAAAGAATAAAAGGGACCCAAAAGGTCTACCAGCTTGCCTTAAAGCAAAATCAACTATGTAATTCCTGACAGCTGTTTCTCTAACCTGCTCTTTTCTTTCACACCCACACAGACGAGAAGAAAGGAAATCATCATCTCATTTGAAAGGGATTTCAGCAGGAAAAGCAGTTTGACAGACTGTTCAGTGGCTCTACCTGCTGCAACACAACCCCTGCAAGACAGGAGCTCCACAGTATGCACTCACCTGGGCAACTGGCTCACTTTATAGCTCTACAATTAATTATTGGTTGAGGCAACGATAGCTGGATTTTTTTTTTTTTTAGAGAAGCAGTACCTTTGTACCAGCCCATCTGCATGGATGCAAGGAAAGTGCATCTTTTGTGACACCCCTCTTCCCTCCGGTGTGCTGCAATGCTGCTGCCTGTGCCATTTCAGCATCAGCTGTAACCCAGCCCATCTGCATGGATGCAAGGAAAGTGCATCTTTTGTGACACCCCTCTTCCCTCCGGTGTGCTGCAATGCTGCTGCCTGTGAGATTTCAGCATCAGCTGTAACCAGCCCATCCCACGCCTTGGCCGCCAGCTCCCTCTGTGAGCGCCGAGGAGCCCGCGGGCTATTTCAGGGATGAATTGGGGGCTCATTGCAGCTCCAAGGGGAACAACAGGTGCCTCCTCCTCCTCCTCCTCCCCGGGCTGACAAGCGGCTCCGGCGTTGCCTGCGAGGTGTCCAAGGCGGACCGGAGGCGGCACATCCCTGGCGCCTGGCAGCGGGATGTGCCCGGGACAGCCTCACACAAAGCCGGGGGAACTTCCACGGCAATGGCAGCAGCTCCCCTGGCTCCGCATGCCACGGCTGTCAGCTTGGCACCCTGCGTTCATTCACAGGCGGGAATGCTGCCCGAGAGGGAAGGACTGGTGCTTTCCTGCTTGGATTTCACTTCTCCCGGGACAGATTTCCTCCCGCGGAAAATTGATGGCACGGGGCGAGCGAGGAGAATTTAAATGCCAGATGAAAAGTGGTGGGTGTGTGTGTGGCTGGGTTTTAGAAAACGCAGTTTAACACGGGGAGTTGTTCTTCCCCTCTTTGCAAAGTATTTTGAGAATGACTGAGGAAAAGCACCTATACATTGAGCACTATTATTTGGATTTTCCCAAATTTACTTTTTCACACAACGGATGTTCCTAATGTCTGGCACCACTTTTAATGATGTGCCTTTTTTGAAGGATGTGTCCTGTGTCACCCATAAAAGCATCCTCTCTGTCCAGAGTTTATTTTGTTAAAATCTTTTTTCAACTAGTCATCTCTCTAGGGAACAATGACTTGATAGAACAGTATTTCTGACGGGTGATATTTTATTACTAACATATGTTTTCATCACATAACCAATATTACCACCCTATTCTGCTATAAATATTTATTAAAATCCTCTAATTTGAAAGTATTTCCAAGACAAATTTCGTGTTTTGCTTTTAAATTATCACATAATTAATTGCCCTAGTAAATACCCATTGAAGGGTGGTTTAGGGGAAAAAGGAGTAGATATTATGCAGTCTTGTTGACTTTTAAAACGTAAGGCAACAGATTTTACATCTCATTTTCCAATTCCCTTATAAAGCAATCTCCCAAAACATCACTACATTCCCTAAATTTTAAAATATCAAGTAAACTCACAAACGACAAAGCAGACAATACAACAATAATCATAAACCACCCACTGTTAGGATCAGTTTGAAATACAGCCCAAAACAGAAGTAAATTAGAATTAAAAAAATAGGATATTTGACTTACTACATTCTCCACATATTCAGAAGTCAGGATATCTACCAAAGGAAACTGCAAAGAATTGCAGGTGTTGGCAAGGCTAATAAGAAGGTCCGAGTTCTTTGTTTAAAAAAAAGGGAAAAACTCAAGATCAGCACTTATCTGTCAGAATCACGTTCCTTTCACAGTTATCAGAGTCAAAAAGGCACCTTGCTCCAGGTTACATATGTGAAACCTCCTGAGCAAGCATTCTACATCACACAGAAAACAAAACACCACTTAAAAAGAGCCAGATCAAGCAGTCACCGCTTTAGAGGACAAAAATCTGACATTCAGAGTCAATTACTGCTCCACAAAAGTTGTGATAACGTGCACATATCAAGATCATTCAAGGTTGCATTGAGTCAAAGCAAAGTCAACACCTGCCCCGCTGGTTTTCTCCTGGAAAATCCCCAGCAAACACACTCCTCCCACTACAGTCAGTTCAGTATGCCCATTTCCATGATTAAGGACAGAAAGGAAATACTCAATTTATTACAAATTTCATCCCTTAAGACTAACTCCAGCCTCCAAAAAACCAGAAGAGTCAGTGGAACTCCAGCTCATCCTCAAAGGTGTCGAAAGCGAGATTTAAACTCAAGAAAAGAGCACACATCGCAGGAAACAGCAATAAAAGTCAAGGGGAAGGACTAGATGAAACAAAACCTTATAAATCAGTCTTAAAAGGGATTACATGAAGACACCTGTATTTCCAAAAAGACTTGATGAGACCTCTGCTGTCATTCCATGATCACCTCCATGTGCTGCTGGATGGGGCAATGGTCAGCAGGAGATATCCTGGTTCCCTTTCATTTATGGGAATTTCTTACTAGGAACGTGATCAGAACATGACCCAGCAGAACAGATCACATACATGCCATGATACTTAATGGCACCAATCAATTAAAAGATTAGTAATGCCCAAAATGTCCACCTAATTGTGAACAAATATAAAAATACTTTGTGACCCAACAGAAAAAAAAATCAGGGATACATAATTAAGACTGATGTTATAAAGTCCAGAACAGCTTGTTATCAATTATTATCTGCTTAGTTGTTATCTCCTTAGTGATCAAAGAGACCATACAATTTGCTAAGTTTTCACACTCAAACAGACTGACAGATTTTTGGGATAGAAAGAACCTCAGGGGTTTTTGCTGGGGAAATTTGATCAGGCACAATGATCTAGCCTGAAACCAACCCTTCCTTGGCTCTCCTTCCATCACTAGATTTTTTTTCTCCACTGAATTAACAGAATTCCCATCAATACAGCAGAGAATTTAATGAGTACTATTTTTGACAAAGCAACATTTCAACAAAATGCCAGTTTTTCAAACACAGAAAACTGGCAAAACATGCTTCAGTTTTGACAAAGTATTTGCCAAGAGTTGCTTTTCAGATCCCTAAAATTCAAGATCAGTACAAACCAGAAAGATCACAGTCTTCAAACATTATGCAGTCAAGGCACTCATGCATAAAACCACAGTTTGAGCCTTTTGACGAGTGCTGTGGTCACCTATCTCTGGGCTATTCCCAAGCCTCCCTTGACTTAAAACCCTTGTTTCCTTTTCACTGTGCACAAACTAGACTGGGACTTTCAGAAACGTCACAGGATGGAAAACTCGCTTCCCTCTCATCTGCAGCTCCATGTCTTTGGCAGACCAGATCGCTTGGATAATGCTTCCTCTGGTTTACAAATAAATTTGGGTGTCCTGGTCATCCTTTGTTTTGACAGCACCAGCCAGTACAGATAGAAGCAAACAAGGACACAGCTGCCATTTTCCTACAAGGTCCCCCAAACTTAACAACTCAAGAAAAATTCAAACTTTCTAAAACTAACCATAAGCAAAATGTGCTTTGGTGAACGACAGACCTTGGAAACGACTTCAAGATTATATCACCCCACTCATAAAATGCAGTTATTGAAAAGAACTGTTATCCTTTATAAGTGATGGAAGGCAAACATTTCACATGCTGCACTGACACTGCTCCAAACCTCATTTTTTCTATTCAAAAATGAAAGTCGGGCTTTCAGCAAACTACATTGTGTTTTGAAGGAGTTTTTCATTCTACTGGTAACAGGTTATCCTGCTTGCTTTTAAAGTCTCTTTGCACACAAAAAAGAAGGGGAGCTGGGGCAGAGAAGGAAAGAAAAGAGTCCATTTGAAAAAATTACACTGCTAGATTACAAGAGTTGAAAGCTGGTATGTAACTTTGCTCCGGGTGATCAAACTGCTAATCAGGAATGCTGTCGGGAACAGAATGGAATTCCAAATAAATTAGCCATGTCCAAGAAGCCAATACAACACAGGATTAAGGCTTACAAAGAAAACAAATTTATTCAGCCTACTTTATCAGAATTCTTAATAATGTGTACTACTTTTTCTCATCACGGTCTGAGTTCTTCCACTGGAACAGTGTGGAGAAGGAAAAATGAGTCACACTTCATAAATCTCCTACTTGTACAGACACCTAAAAACGTTACATAGAGCAAGTCACACAATGCCATTATATATAAATACATATGCTTATCACAGCCAAGGGAGAAACGTGCAGATTTATTTCTCCTACTTTATTTCCGAGGCACCTGACCAAAGAAAAGATGCTACAGACTTCTGTGAAAATCCACAAAGCTGAAGGAAAAGGTCAGAACTTCTTTGACCTCCATGCTAAAACGAGGTTCAACACCATAGTACACTTATTGAACAACTAACTACAAAAATAAGTATCTCTCCTCTACGACAATCCCATTACATCACGTTTTTTATCAAGTGTAACAAGAAAAATTTGCAGTACTGTGGCTGAGGTACTGTCTGCAACTCAGAGCATATTCTGTTTTCACCTCTGACAGCATCCCAGAGAAACTCTTCGTAATAACTTATGCCAAAACCACAGGAACATTAAAAGATGTGGTTAAGTTCCTGCCACTCCTTGAAGTGGAACTTTAATCTTTATCAGACTGGTTTTCCTCCTCTGTGAAATGGAGATTATAATAGGCCCTTACTGTGCAGTAATTTGGAGACAGAACTAAATTTTTGAAGCATTTTTGCAACAAGAAAATTTTTAAAAGGAGATAAAATACAAGAAGTACTTCATGCAGAATCTAGGCACATGGAGAGAAATCTTCCTGTAACAGAAGTGCATGTACCATCTTGGCTTCTGAAAAATTTAGGTAAACCACAAACAAATTCTCACTTCAAGACATGTACCGTCCAGTACACTTATTCACTGGAAAATAAGAGGCTGAAGACAATACCACTTGTACTTACATGACTCTGCCATATTTCCCTGAGAATCTGTGCGTGCAGGGACTTCCTATAACAAAATTCAACAAGCAAATCACCAGCTGAGTGTGAGTGCTGGGGATTCACCTGCCTGGTGGTTCCCAGCCATGGCACTGCCCTCCTTTCTAAATGACCAAACTGCACGAGCCATTTCATATCCATGGTTGGTGTGTTAGGTATTTTCTAAATAATTTTTGTCCCAGAAAAAGAGGACTCCCTGCAAGATACCAGTTGCATCTCCTCCCCTTCCCATAATAAAACAAATTAAATGCTATTTACTACCATCACTGCATCTACTATTTTATTCAAGCACAAAAGCATACGTTTTATTAAGTGTGACTTACATTTATTTTTTTGTCAAGTGTCTTCTCCTCCCTGTAAGAAGATATTTGCATAAATATGGAAAGAAAAGCATACATTCCCAAATCCCCTTCTCTGGAATTGCACCTGCAGGGAGTAAGGGTCAGATGATGAAAGCCATTGCTGTACCACCAAGACATGTGACTGGAAGGGTTCGGTCTATACCTCAATGCTTCCATTAAATGCACATAAAATAATATTTGATTTGAACAAAATATTTTTAAATTAAATATAAATTCTGCTGTTTGCTCAGAAAAATAAACCAAGGAAAGAACAAGCACAAACAAAACTTTGCATGAAGACCAAGGAAAAATGCTGATTTTCATTTTCAAAAGAAATTGAATAAACCCCAAATTTTTATTATTAACTATTGAACGAAAAGCTTTGATTCAGCGAACAGCAGAAAAGAACATTTTCCCAGAGATTCAGAACACATCAATAAACTGTTTCAAGTCATTTGAGACAACAATTGTGGCAAATGAACTCCTGGTGTAAAAGATGTTACCTTTTTCTACCATGACCTGTCAAACAGGGCTGTGTATACTCTGCATTAATGGACAATTCACGGGCTCAGGCTGAGCACACGTGCAAGTGCTTGAAGAGCTGGGCTGGATTTCTGCATTTCCAGGGTAGAGACCCTGGATTTCTGAGGGAAGAAAAGGAGGATGGCTGCTGGCAAGGAGCAATGCTGCTCCACTGACTCTCTCTGGGCTGATCACAGGCCAAGGAGATGCATTCTGGGTTACCACACTAAATCTTTGGCTTTACAAAACAATGTCCTAAGTTGCAGTTTGATCAGCAAGTGCAAATCTCCTCTCGTACCCTGAAAACAGCATGCTTGAGATACATCTGAGATAATTTCTACTTTTTTCTTTTTTAAAAAACACAGAAAATAAAGCAAGTAGGTGAAAGGTAACTGTATCACTTTACAGACACAAGCTACCCTCTGATTACAACTAATTAAGATATTCAGCGGCCTTAAAACAATACCTTTTTTTAATCAATGTACCCAGACGGCATTCACAGCTTTTTGTGATGACAAATGCCCTTTGAAAGAGTTAATAGGCAAAGGTTTGTACTGGCAATGAATAGGGCTACCTTTAATTGATCCAAGAGCCTTAGAGAGTCGTCTTATAGCATGATGATGTATTTGGGTTGCAAGTAGGCCAAAATAAGCATAAAGAAAATCTGTAAGACCATGAGACCTTTCATTTTTTTCATTGCAGGGAGGGAGAGAGGAGGGGGGGAAACTGCTGGGGAAAATGAGAGGACTATGATGGGGTTATCTTTGTGCTCTGGCACTTAAAATAGATAAAACGACAGAAATTTTGAGGAAAAGAGAGGAAGTGATCAGGCCATAATTCTTAGAATAAACGTCAAGATGTACGGAAATGTACAAAACAAGGCTTCTTCAGAATAAAAAAAAAAAAAGCCATGAAAAAAGAGGGGATGACCTAATGGTATAAAGAAACATTGATTAAAGAAATACCCAGAGGGAGAAAGATATTCCATCAGCTTTAACAAACACTGCATGGCCCTGCATTCCCTCTTAACTTCTCAAGTAAGGGAAGAAAAAAATGTCTGTAGAAGAGGTGGTCACATGGATCCATTTCTAATTTTTCCCCTTATTCCCTGCTCATCTTTTGCATGGTTTTGTTCAAGATGTACAGGAAATGTGCACACTAAAAGCAACTCACAAAATTAAACATGATAGGTTAGTTGTAAACATTTTACCCTGAGCAGCCAAAGGAGAAACAAAAAAATCATTTTTATAAGGGATATAAAATCCATTCAGTCATATTTTTTTCTTTATGAGACTGATTATACATTAATATTACCTAGTAATGAAGGAAGCAGTCTACCCATGCTTACACTAGTCTTTCATGAGAAACTCAATTTTGGCAGAATCCCTCCCTCACACAGCAAAAGCTAAACAGATTTCCTTGAACTTTCACAGGTGCAAACTTTATGTCAAGGTAAAATTTTTCTGGAAAGTCTGAGGCAAATCACACAAGAAAATTCCTAGTCTAAAAGACTATTTTCAAATGGAAATACTGTGCAAGCATACTATCAACAACTCTGTAAAAAAAAATCAAATAGAAAGTTGTTGACACCTGAGATTTTCTTAGAAGGCAGGTATGGGAGGAGCTAGGGAAAAAACAGTTGACATTGCTCCTTAAAAACAAAGAAGCAGAGCAATAAAATATCCTGCTCCAATATATGCATCCAGATGCATTAGGAAAAGGGAGTCAAGTCCAGTTTCAATCTGGAACAGGGAACAGAGAAGCTGTTTTCTAATTCCCTTCATCCTGTCCATCCCAGAGCCATGAACGAGCCCTCTTCTAGCAGCCACTCAACAGGAAAAGGTACAGAGCCTTCATTGTCATCTGGGTAAAAATGAGGATTAAACTTACCTCTCCAAAGCAGAAGAACTCATGCAGGATTCTCAAAACAGCAATACATTCCCTTATTAGGAATATTTGTCTCCTGTGAGTCTTCTCCTATGGTACAAAGCTCTGAGGAAAAGAACAGATAAAAACTTCATGTCACAACTTCCAGATATTTTCCCAATTAACCATTCCAAGCCCACATCACCAACCACCACAGAATTACAACCATTCCAAGATGGGCACCAGCTGCATGCTTCAAAAAAAACCCCTCACTTCAGGGCACAAACATCAGTAGATGAGGAGAATCAGGACATGTGGACAGTGGCAAAATGCTGTTTGTATTTTGTGTTTTGAGTTGCTTTCATTTAAAAAAATAAATAATAATTTTGAGAAAGTCTTCTCTCCTTGTTCCATTCACTTTCAATTCAGACTCCCAGAATCTTCCTTTGTAGCTTAAAGCCAAAATGCTTCCTTCCACCTTACCAGGTAACATGTAAATTCTAGCTACCAATGAATTTTCTGAAAAGTAAACAAATAAATAAAAAATTAAGATAGACAAGGATGTTTAAAGGATATCAAGTTCTTTAGGAACAATTTAAAATCAACTGCTTTTGGTGCAGGGGACAGCAGATGGATTGCCCACCCCACTCTTCCCAAGCATGGTGAAGCACTAGTGTTTCATAAAATAGAAGTCAATCATATCACAAAATAACTATGTCCAGTAGCTTTGTATTTGACAGAAAAAAAAGGCCTTTAAAGGTGCTTTCCAATCAACTCTACAATCCCATTCTATGAACTGGTACAATCAGCTTTTTGTAGGACGCTCCATACTATTGAAGATGGAATTTCTCCTGCTGCCCTTGGGGACAGCCTACAGAAAAAGAGGCAATATTCAGATCCTGCTCACCCACAGTCAGTTTCACCAAAGAGCACACTGAGAAGGGCACTTTGGTGGCAAATACCAGCAAAATCTGAGCCATTTTCCCAAACGGAGCCTAAAGGGTGTTTACAGGTCTGTTTGTTCTCACAGAGACAAAACACATCCCACCTGGAAGAACCAGTGGGAGACAACAGAGCCCTACCAGGATGGCATCTCTCTACAGACTCAAACTGACCACCAATGCCAAAACTGGAAGAATCTCCTATCCAGGTGCTTATCTTTGACCAAGCAAATACTGTACTGACAAGAAACTGAGGTGTAGAAAATCTGAACACAAAACGAACCCAGATTTTCTAAACGGACATCTATTTTACAGCTGCCTCATAAACCTTAGAGAAACAATGTTTTTAAAGGCAGTTCATGTTGTGTGCTTGAAGGAATTTCTGTATTTGGTTAATTTTCACCCCTGCTCACACATGCACACACACAGTCCTGGAACTGTTGAAACCAAGACTTAAAAGTGGAGAAAGTTGATGAAGAAAGAGAAATGAGTTTTCCAGTGTCAGAGATGGACTCGAAAGTTTCAGAGAGAAAATTAAAACCCATCAGTTTTTGGCCCTCATGCCAGTGCTCAGACAAAAGTTTCCCAGGTTCCTTATAAACTGAAATAACCCTCCTGAATAATTTATACTTTCTAAGAGTCATCTCCAGCAAGCTTTACCTAAGAGCTCGCTGAGTCTCCTTACAAAATGCGTTGATTAACTGATGTTTAACTAGACTGTCATCTACAATTCCAGGCCCAAACACAGGGAAATAAAGCCCACAGTGTTTTCCCAAAGGAGGCAGAAGTAGCTTTCATGCTGTATCCTAAGAGGCAACAGGCACAGATAAAGTTTTCAGCTCCACCAGTATAAATCCTCAGGAACTCCACATTGACAGAAACCTCCACTCTGAACTCTCCAAGGACTCTCCTCAGCTCAGCTGAGGATACTAAGGAAGCAAACTTCGATCCCCCCCTTTTTTTTTTTTTTTTTAATGGAAATCTGCTTCACAATTCAACACCTTTGATGTAAATCTTTCAAAAGGCTGTGATGGCATCAAGTCAGGGACGGGATGGAAGGAAAAGAATTTCCAACTCCTCTGTGGGGGGACCATTAGGAGGAGGGTTAATAGCCCTGGGCATGCGACCAAATTAAGGTTTGTGCCAGTTTCCCCAGGGCTTTCCCTTGCCATCACCAGCTCCCCCAGGCTGGGCAGCTCACCCTCATCTCCTCACCAAAGACAGCTCTAAAGCAGAAGCACGACAGACTGCCGGGAGGAAAACAGAAAGATCATCACACAACTAACTTATATGGACAAAGTATGAAACAGGCCGAGGGAGGGGAAGGAGGGAGGGGAGCCTCCAATATCTTCACCTTTGGAGCAACACAAACTTAATGTACATCCAGCTTAAAACCCGGGAGGTGGTGGTGGGGGGAGCTGGAATCCGGACCTTCCCAACATGTGGATGGCAGCACCGAGGCAGCCCCGAGCCTAAACAAGGCTGGAGTTAGCATTCAGAGCACACAGCCCGGCAGAGTATGGGAAAGGGATAGAGCAGCCCAAAGAGCTGGCGCCACGAACTGACGAGCAGAGCGCAAGTGATAAAGATTTACTGCGAGAGAGGAGGAAACAGTCCGCTGGCCCGATTAGAGCTGTGAATACCGAGTTGTTCAGGGAGGATTTTGCAGCTGACTGATCACAGGCTGTCGGAGCAGGCCTCGGACAACAGCTGCAAGGCTTGCTGGGCTGCAGAAACAAAAGGCGCCTAGCACGGTGCAAAGAAAGAGTTGACAGGTTGTTGTTAGCAGTGGCAAATGTGTGAGGTATGTCACTGTGTGTGAGACGGGCCGGGCTGGGGTGGTGGGGAAGAAGGAGGGCAAGAAGCACAGGCAGCACTCGGAAAAAGAGGGGGCGTCACGGGGGGAGGGAGGGCAGGGACACAGGCTTGGTCAAAGCGTTTTCCTAAAATCAGGCCGGTGTTTGTAAGGAGGACAATCACAAGGTCTGTTTACTGCTGCCAAGATGAATTAGCCCATCGTCTCATTTATAGGACGAATCCGGTGGCACAGACTATAAGGTGCATGGCATTAAAGGGACTAATTAGACGATTCTGGCAAATCTGAATTAAGACCCTTTCTTTCTTTGAAAGCTGGAAAGCATTTCTCAGGACTCCAGTCAGATGGCTTAGGTTTTGTTGGGCCTTTTCTTTTTCTTCTGAGAAGGGATACCTTGTGCAATTCCCTAACTCACAAGGGTCTGCTCTAAATTCTGCTCTGAGCTTCAAGAACAGTTGTTAGGAAGCTGCTGGCATTTACATCATATTTAAAAAAAGGTCCAAACGAAAATCCCGGATTCTGCAGGAATTCAGCTCCCAGTCCAGGAACAAACTTTACAGCTGGTCCCTCCTGGGCTAAACCAGAAGCCCACATGAGAACATACCTGAGCTAAGAGCCTGCAGCTGAATTCTCATTCACACACACAAAACAAGCGAGGTTTTTTCAAAAGCTGGCTTCTAATCTGACACCCACCCCCCTCCAAATCCAGCGCCTGCAGCCAAGTGCTTTTCCCAAGCAGCTCTGAGCTTTCTGGAGCCATGGTTCACTAAGCGTGTGAGTGCTGGGCAGGAATGTATCAATGAAACTCCAGAGATGATCAAAGACAGGAGCTGGAGAACAGGAGACCTCACTTTCAGCTCCCTGTTTGGCAAGTTTAGGATTCAGCTCTTGGAGTCTGGCAACATTTTACTCCAATTGTGACCAAAACAAAGTGTTCCAAACACCTCTGAAGCAGTGGTGCATGCTGTTTGCACACAACCACTATATTACAGTGGTCACTATTAAAATGTTTTACAAGCGGTTAAGGTTACCATGGCATTCACAGCATACTCATAGAAGGGGAATACCATGAAAATCACAGAAACATCCAGCAATGCAAGCTGCAAATATCAGATGTTTCATAGTAATTAGCGACGCTCTGTAAAACATAGGCCTCTTGCATTTTAACACACGTATCTGTCACCAACAAATAGGGGACGCTAAGAAAGTGCAGTGGCCTTTATAGTGTTCAATCAATTACACAAACAAACCTTATTTTGATTTTTCTCTTCTAAATGGTCTCTGGGACCCAGTTAGGCTAGTCCCACTGGGCAGCACTTGATACACTGTAAAGAGAATTCAGAACAAGAGGCATTTCAAGTCTTCTAACACAGCTCCATTCTCCCAAAATACATATTAAAAAGCCAACCCAGTGTGCAGAATACTCCATCTAGGGGCAGAAATGTGACTCAAAATTTCCTTAGCCTTTGCTTTGACATGTGTTAACCTCATACTACCAGGTCTGAGTGCATGATAAATAATCAGACATTTCACAGAGGTTCCAAATAGCTCTTCCTCAGTATGAGTCCACAGATTTTTACTTGTTGTTATTTTAAATACAGAGCTTCCAGCTTGAGTTTCCGCTTAACAGTGATGAAGAACACAGACACTACTTTTATACATCTACTAGCAACTGGACTATACTTTAAACTACAAATATTATCTTAGGAACAATTTATAATCCATCATCCCCATATGCTCAAAGTTTTCAGCTGAATAAGGGTGGCCAGTGAGCTCAACTAAAAAGAATAATGAAATGCCTGCAGGACTACTTGGGTAACTATATTTTTGTATGTAATTGTGCTTCTGCTGGAGTCAAAGCGAAGTCTGAATTTGACTGCAATGGGAGCAGAAATAATTTGTGGCAGAAGTACACTTCTGAATCACAAATTCTCACTGTAGCTGGACAATTCAATATCATTTATGATTAATGGAACTTGTTCACCAAATGTAATTGACAGCAATGTATACAGAAGACAGAAGCAACAATTCACAGGCTCTGAGAAAACCCTGAAAATACAAAATAATCCCCTTTAAGAACTTCTTTTTTCGTTTTAGGGAAAAAAATTAGTTGCAGAAGCATATCAAGCCTTGCCTTCCAATGATGTTTCTCTATACAAATCGCTTTCAGCTGACAAGTCCTCACTGATTTTCCATAGTCAGCAACGGGTTACGGCTTGGCCATAATGTCACAGCTTTCCACTGCACTGTGTGTTGCTCTTTGTCTCTCTGGTACAGAGAGGCTGCTTCTGAGGCTGCTGTAACACTCTGGAAAGTAATCAAATTACTTCCTACATTTGCTCTCCTTAAACACCTCTGTTTGATCCCCTCCAGTCTTCCTGCTCAGCCTCTCAGTCGTGAACCTCGTACTTCATAAACGCAGAGGTTAGAATTTTCTAGACACCGCTTCAATTTTTCAAATAGCAATCCAATTACTGAGCAAATTGGCACATGTGCCTGGTTACATAGTGACTTGGCACTGCCTCCCACTCGCTGCTGGCAGTGATGAATGTGTTCCCCCTCAGCCCTCCTCGTCTATCTGCCCCAGCCTCCGAGCCAACACCAGTGACCACATAAGGAGAGTGCCTGGCAGCTGCAAGCCTGAGGTGCCAAGAGGCAGATTGTGTTCTGTAGCAGCAGGATCTGGGTCTGTGACTGGCTTCCTGGCTAGTCTTTTGTAAGACCTTTTCCGTGGCCTCTAGGTTGGCTCTAATGAAGCCTGTAGAAATGCCTGCAGGGAGCTGGTATTGAAGCGAGTTAAGTCAAAGGTTTAATTTAGTTTCTAAAGTGAAGTGAATGTATATTGGCCTTCTCTTTCCACCCTGCAATTATATTCCTGCCACATTTATGTGAAAATACAGTATTCAGTCAACAATAGGAGTACATTCCTGGGTATGTCTGCACCACACACTGGGGCAAAGATCCCCAAGCCAGTCTCAATTAACTTTGCTGCAGAACCAGGAGCAATATAGCCGTGTTTGCTCGCTGTGACACCCGAGCTAATTAACTATGTATGGCAGTAACAGAGCTTTACTGTTTCTGGCACCGAGGCTGCGGTGTCCCTGTGTGGTAAACTGCTACAGATATGCCAGCTCACTTGGAGGTAACCAGAGGACTCCCCAGCCCAGTGCTGCTCTGCACTGCCCAGATACGTTCAGGAGCACTCCGGGAACGGGCAGGAATTTGTTGGCCATCACGTGAGAGTGGCGAGGCTACAGATGTGGTTACAGTAAATGTGGACTGTTCCACTTCCATCCCAGTCACATTCTTTTATTACTCGCAACATGATGGTCACAGAGCATCTTTAAGTAATGTGCTGAGCATCTTGTGCAGCATCTGTCACATGTGCTGCTTTCTAAATATCTCACTTCCTTCTCCAGGGGCAAAAAAGCTGGACAAAGATATTCTAAAGTCTCACATTTGCTTTTTTTCTTTCCTTCCCCACCCCCCAAGAAATTTGGGTCTTAGTCATAAGTGAACTTCTTTAGACTATTTAAAAAGCCATTTTCAATTATTGCAATGAAGCAGATAAGAACTTTCCCACAACAGGATAGCTTCTCCCCATCTGGCTTTTTTATGATTCCCCAAGAAATAAACTTTCTTAAAATAAATGAGTGCAGGTTCCAAAGACCAGAGATGCACTATGATCCCTGTAATTCAAACAGGCTTTGGTGAAGGTAAAAACAAAACACAACTTGCCAGCTATTCGTCTTTCAGAATTCCACCTCAGGCATACCAAGAAGCTACTGGAGAGAATCAGAGTTATTTGCCCAGCAAATTTCTGATGCAGATGGTAGTCTGGAAAATATCTGAGTGGACTCTGAACTGCACACACAAGAATATTTCACTGAGTTTGCTTGCTTGGACTTTACTGTATGAGTTGCACTTTATGGGTACAGTTGTTTGTTACTGATGGAGTTTTTCCTTTCCTTTTACCAATAGGAAAGTAGATCAGGTATTTTGACAGAGGTACTTAATGAGATGCACTCAGAAGTACTCAATGAGTGGTTGGATTATATTTCATTACATCATCTGCATTTATAATTCAAGAGCCTTTACCAGTGTTCATCTGTGGGTAGATAAGAAGCCCAAGGTCTTCTGTTGGCTTCCTAGACAAACAAGCTATGTTGCAATTCTAAGAACCCCCATAAGTATGCAAGGACTTTCTCTTCAAACCTAATCAATCACCCCAGCTCTCAAGACTGACTGCATACAAGGCACCAAACACAGTGACAAATTTTAACACATGTACCCCTTGAGCTACCCCTCTGTACAAACACCCACAACTGTGATGCAGCAGTGTGGATTTCAATTAACTGTTTGTTATCTGAGCGTGACGTTTCTCCTCTGTGCTCTCAGTCCTTGCCACGACTTTGCATGGGTTACTTGGAGTCACTTTAAACAAACACCACTAAATTCTGCACGGGCACCAGGCAAGGTAAAGTTACATGCATTGCTGGTAGGCGTCACACCATTTTTCAGGACTCCGTACCTCTGCATTCCAGTGATGTCCAAGAGGAGGATAAAAACCCCAGGGATGTAGATGAAGTGCAACCCCGTTGCCATCTTCAATACCTTCTATGGGAGCTGGACAATGGACCCACACTCCTGGCCACAGGCCTGCAGGACACAAGGAAGAGTTAGTTAATCCAGAAGGGCACACGAGCATGTGCCTCTCACCAGGCATGTGAATGCCCCCAACATGCCAACATTGCTGTAGCCAAGCTGTGCTGGAGCTAAGCAAGCACTTAAGAGCTTTGCTGGATGGCAGCCATTTACAGATGTACAATCAGTACAGAGACATGGAGGCAGAGACTTCCCTCAATGGGTCCTCTGAATTCTTTTCCTGAAGACATACTTGGTTATTTCAATTCACATGTTTAGAAAACCAAATACTCTTCTGATTACACCTCAGACATTGGCATATGTATCATTTTTCCAGGAGTCCTTAATTTACCACACTTCTTAAAGATTCAGGGCCAGACAAACAACTGAAAATCACATGCAGACAGTAGGTGGATTCCAATAAGACAGAGCTCTCCCAGCTCCTGTTTGCCTCTTGCTTTATCCTTGATTTGTTTAAAGATGCTGGTGGGTGCTTGCCTGCATGTAATGATAACTATTAACAGCAGCTTGATGAATAAGAGAAGAGAAAGTGGGAAAAAAAAACCAATAGGAAAGGCATTAAGGGCACTAAGTCATTCTTTCTGGGACAGGCATTAGGCATATGTTCACTACTCCAGTCCCAGTGCAATCAAAGCTGTCCTGTGCCACTGCCAAAAACTGCAACAGGTGCCAGAAGACTACAGCATTGGTTAAATCCACTCTTAAGGCACCAGCTCAGGGACTGATCCAAATCCCAGGAGCCAATGAACATCTTCCTCCAGATGTCAACTGTTTTCAAATAGTTCCCCTCTTATTTCCAGTGTGATGCTGGGGAGGGGCAGGGGGAATAAATAAATTTGGCTGCCAGGAGGCAACGCTCTAATTTCACCACTGCCAGCCTGGACAGGTGCCAAAGTCATGTACAGCCACTCAAACACATTTGTAAGGTAATTAATATTTTATATTCACAACAATAAGAGAGCTCCATTCACATGGAACTATTAAGACAGTTTCTGGTTCCATTCTTCCCAGCACATTATTACAACAACTCCATGCCAGCAGCAGCCACATGGCCTAAAGGTGCCAAGCTGGCAAGGATCCTCTCTCTCAGCACTTGGCATCTAAAGCCCTTGGCAAAGCCCTCAGCAGTTGTGCTTGGCTGCCTTTGGATCCGTCATGTGGCTGCTGATAGCTGGGGAGGGTGCTGGGTCCTCTGGGCACCATTTCGCTGTAACACCTGTCTGATTCGCAGGAATGCGCACATGGAGAGCCAGATCCCGGCACAAATCCTCCCGGAGACCCACAGCACATGCCCCATTTGTTACTGAAAGGGCTCGTTTCCTCACAACCACTGTGCCTTCTCTTTTTTTTTCCCTTCTCCCCTCTCTCCCCCTCCTCCTCCCCTTCACATATCTGTATACGGCCCTTAGAGGGTCCTACATCCTGCCATGCATTCCACATGTGTTGGAGGTTTCCTCTGTGAACAAGGATACACAAAACATTGCCTTTTTGTACATAATGAAATCTCATATTTTACTGTGCTCGTATAAAACCATTTCTTTGTGACTAAGACTCTTTTTATTTGCGACATTTTAATGATCTACAAATGTTTGGGATAGATGAAAGGAAATTATTATTTCCAGGTCACCTTGCGGTAATACTTTTTGATAGGCACCATAATTCCAATTAAATTGAGTAATAAGGGAGGGGGAAACCCTTCAAACATTTAAAGTGCCACTGAAGCAGAAATATTTTTAGGGGGAAACATAAAAACAAGCATACATCTTTTACCACAAGCTACAAAATATCAGAGGAGCACAGATAAGAAAATTCAAAGCCCTTTTTCCTCTGGGGAACCATTCAAACAAACGCAGACCGTAAGAATGCAACTCTGTGCCCCACAAACACCACGTTTTTGTGTCACAGAATTGGGGCTGACTTGGACACAAATTTATTGAAATACTCCCAAGTCTGGTCCCTCAGAGGTACCTGTCAAAAGCACAGCTACAACCCCAAGCTTGGCAGAGGCAGCTCCCGGGAGCTACGGCAGAGAAGTGCGTTGAGATGTCGCAGAGCGCCTCCCCAAATCCCTGCCTGTCCCAAAACACTATCCCCACCAGCCTGCACTGGTTCTTCTGGTACATTCTGACACCTTTGAGCACGGTTATCTTTGGGTCAGCCACTCTGATGCCCGTGAAACACACGCAGGCCTTGGGTTGCTAAGCTCACATCACAAAATAGCTGCTATCGCTCGCTGCTCTGGAGGGAAGGCTCCACGTGCCCATCCCACCCCAGCTGGAACATCCAAACACAAGCCATGACTCCCGTGTCCCCCCTCAAGCCATACCCTCTGCCTGTCACCTTGTACGGTGATTTTTGCCTTGTATCAAGCTCTCAGGGCCCACAAACACCAGCCAAGGCCTCCCTGTTCTAGCACAGAACACAAACCCTGCTTGCTGCACGTAATATGCATCTATCAGCACTCCTGTGTTTTTAGTCACATGAGCTTTGCTTTTTAAAAAAATTTTTTTTAATTGTTTTGAGGGAGCTGGTTTTGGTTGTTTTGTCGGGGGTTTTTTTACCTCCTTGAACAGTTCTTCACTATTTAATCAGGAAAAAAAAACTTATCTCCCCCCTCCTCTGATACACACGTTGTCTTCAGAATACTAGGGCAACATATAGGATGGACACTGGGACCATGACAAATTTAAGATTCAGCATCTTGGAGGCATTCCTGGCCACAAACTAAACTTTTCTGGAATGGAAAAAAGCTTTTCAATAAGGCATTTTCAGTAAGAAATTCACTATTTAACCCTGGGGAGGTAAGGAAATACTCCAACTTAAAATTATTATTCAGTTGCATATAAAAATGTTATTTTAGATCATTTTTAGGACTTGCTGTAATGGCATTATTTCCTTTTTTTTTTTCTCTGTGATCTGGGCAGTGGATTTTCATTGTGATTAAAGCACCTGGATTTTGGAGCGAGGGAGACGAAAAATAAATACCAAATAAACATATAAAACTCTCAAGCAACATTCCTGGAATAGTTCTTCTGTAAAGTGCATGGTATGTTCAGGACACATGATTTCCTAGTACAAAGATTTTATTGGCTTCACTGCTCAGTGTGGTCATCTCAGATTCATGCCAAATAAATCTTCCACATCATACTGACGTTTTATTTTTCATCTCTGGCTACACCTACTCTTTCTAAAAAGTAAGTTCCCAGTTCCTGCAGGAATTCCCAGGCTGAATGCATGTTTTATTATCTTCCCTTGAAAATGATAACCTACAAGACGGTGCTGCATGTTACTCTTGGCAATTAAAGTGGAAAGAAGCAAGTACAGCATTTCAGAAGATGCAACAGAAGAACAAGAGCCAGGGAGGAGGATTTGCCTCCATCAGGTTCCTGGCACCTTGTTTTGGCAGCATCCCAGTGCCAGGTACAAGAAGCAGACTTGTTCTCACACGAGTGCCAGTTGGAGGGAGCCCTGGAATGAGCACACCTTACAGCAGGAATTGTATTCAAATGATATGGAAGACCAAGGAAAGGAAAAAAAAAATTGATGCCGAAGTCAGAAAAGCCTCCAGTTTCAACTACACACCCGTAAACCTATATGGACAGACCTTGCCAAGTGTTTCCTTATCATAATTCACTTCCCCTGTTAATGTGACTAAATAAACACAACTTACCCAAATCAAATTCTGACCATTTCCCCATTATAAACTTAATGAACTTTCTCAGGTTTATGCACTTCTCCAGCATGCAATGTAAAAGTCAAGAGCTTCTTCATGAGAACGTGCCTGACTGGGAAATTTATTTTTTTTAGAACAGTTACTGTGCCATGACACAAGGGTAGAACACTGCTTTAAAGGGCTGCTGACTCTGGACAATTTATATGCTAATTTCAGAAATGATTCCTCCTACATTAAATAAGGAGCTGAGGAATGTTCCAAAGGTCTAGACAGACCATGCCATTAACAGATTGGGTAAATCAACATTAATACTGCCCACAGCATATTACACCGTGTGAACTTTCTTCGCTGCCCGCACTTTACTAAGTTTAGTTCCACGTGGTTCCTCAGCTGACTGGCCAAAATATAAACTACATCAGCTCCCTAAAGCCTCCCCGTGCCCATCTTGACCTTGGACTTGCCTTTAATATTAAACTTGACCAAAAAAAAAAAATCCTGAATGGTCACACTTTTTTTAATTCAGGGTACGTTTATAAATGGTTTATAAAGGGTTAATAATGATTAATAGGTTATGAAAAATGTTAAAAGATGCATGGACAGCTGCAAACACTAAGAATAGCTGTTTGGCACCCAATACTAACTGATCAGCCACCTAGAACATACATTCTAGCCCCAACTACATCAGTGTGAAGGCCAAGTCTGGCAAATAACTCAAATATCTTCAGACTTGTTTGAGCATTGACAAGTTCTCCAGCATTTATGAGTAGTATTCTGAGGCTATTATTCTTAAAGTACAAGGCAAATCTGTCTATGAATTTAGACTTTGAATAAACAAAGTTAGTTTTAGACCAACAGAAAAATATCCAGTTTTTATTTTACTTCCAATAAAAATATCTTTATACAATTTCTCACATGGCATACGTAATGCTAATAACACAGAACTGAAAAACTCAAAATGCAAAAAGCATCACTAGATGGATCATAAAGTACTAAGATCACCTGAATTTTTAAAATTCCTTCTGTTTTTGTATCTCAGCTTAATAGCTACACTGCTAAAACAAGGCACTGGTGCAAAACATGATACCGAGTCTTAAGTGCTTAACTGTCACAGAAAAAAAAAAATCAAATCCCACTTGAGATGAAATTTTGGGTTTAGAAAAAAATCAGCATGCAAAGCATTTACAGCTTTTTGTGTATTATCAGGATGTGATGAGTTCTTGCAGTGTCACTTACTGGTAAACCCTAAAGCAGTAAATACTGTGAGGTACCTTCACACGACAAAAATCTGATTTCTTTGCAACTGAAGTCAGAGATGCTGATAGGCTTTTCTTTCTTCCACCCTTTTTTTTTTTTTTTCTTTCTGCTTAACAGAGGATTATACCAAACCTATGTGAATGACACACTCTCCTAACTTTCTTAACAGACATTGCAACATCTTGGGGGCGCAGAACTGAATATTAAGTCAGAAGGGCACTGGGCAGGCACCTCCTCTCATTGAATTCAATAGCTAAACTTCCATGGAGTGACAAGGGATTGAATTAGGTCTGTTTATAGTGTGGGTGCCTGCAAACTCTTTGTGCTTCATCACACACACACCCCCCTAACCAATCATTGCACTGTGACTTAATTATTTCACAGGAGCCACCCCTTAGCAAACTACAGCCAGGTATGGAGCGAAAAAACCTTCCAAAACCCAGTCCAAGCAGGACCCCAAGACCTGACACAGGTAACAAATACATCACACACAGCAAGAACATGCTTTGCTATACCTGAGACACCTCAGCCAAATGGCTCCTGATAATGATCAATGACGGCAAATTGGCAGCCAGGCTACTGGAAAAATTCCAAGCTTCACCTTCCAGCTACAGGAATGAAGAGGATATATGTGAATGTGATCTTTGGCAGGGAAAGGCACATTGTTTCATTGCTGTGGGAAAAATGCTTAATGCTTGAACATTTCCTTAAAATAAGATTTTGGATGAAACATTAGAGGCAGCATTATTAACAATAATCAACTCTCCTGGCTAAATGAAAAAAAAAAAAAACAAAACAAAACCAAACTTTCTTCAAACCCATCTCCAAGGAGAGAAAAAAAGAAATCTAGTGTTTCACCCCTCGCTTTTCTTCTGGGCTCTTCAGCAGAGATGCTACAGCAAAGAGAACACGCCTTTGTGTGCTTTGGGTTTTAAAAGCCAAGGCAGCTCTCAACTTTCCTGTTCTTCTCCCCCATCAACGAATGAGGAGGAGATTAATCAAAATTTTGGGGTTAGATGATAACACTTGATATACTGAAAACAAGAACCCTCACACACCTCAGATTAGTTTCTGAATGGTGAACCTCATGCAGGAAATAGTTCATGTCTGAAAAGAGACACAAAACGCATATAGCCTTAAAAAGGATTTGGGGATTTCAGAATCCAGAGTTGTTGCTATGCTCCATGGAACAGAGAAAAGCTGAAAGGGGCTTTATAACCTTTGCATCAAAACCTAATGGTAAAAATGTAGCTAAATATTCAAACAGGTGCTCTTCCTGAGAAGCCACGAGTGAAGCTCATGCAGATGTCTGCCCCGACTACACATAAATATATGTGTAAAACACCCTGTGCTTCTCAACAGGAAGGAAACCATTCCCAAGTCAGGGCTCATCCAGAGGCTCTGACACATCACTGTACATCCAGTTTAAAAAAAATCACAGAATCATTAGGTTGGAAGAGACCTCCAAGATCATCAAGTCCAACTCAACCCCAACCTCAACTAAACTACAGCACCAAGTGCCACATCTAGTCTTTTCTTAAACACATCCAGAGATGGTGAATCCACCACCTCCCCATGCAGACCATTCCAATACTTTAGAGTCACCTTTCTCCCCTCCTTTTTCAGTCTTTTACCTCAGCTTCCTTCCAACATCCTTTACCTCCCAGGAAGGTTCAGCCAGCTACTTTCCTCCACCAATCCTCTTAAGTTTCCCCCAGAATATACCTTATCTCAACAGGAAAACAAAACACTGGAATTAATGTTATTTTATTATATCATTACTTCTCTGTATGCCCCTCTCCTCATGCTGCCTTTTTAGGTTATAGTTTATAACAGGGATTATTTACTGTTTTGTGTACTCATACAACACAGGCTGGATCTTAAGCAGCCTCAAGGCATTACCGTAAGAAATTGAGAATAAAAAGAGACTGCCCTTGCCCTATGTAGATGCTGCCCAGAGTGATATCAATCATACTTAGCCATCTTTGCAACAGGAACCCCAGAAAGCACATAACAAACATGCCAAACATTACAGAACCTAAATCACCAGTTCTTCTGAAAAATATTTACTTTAAACAATTTCTATAGCATGAAATGGAATCACATTTATCCCAGGCATCTGTGAAATATTAAATCACTGTGGGAATTCTGAGTGTTGTTCATGCATCTTTTCAGAATACTTAGGAGTAAATTTTACCAGTTCAAAATTACTCCTTTCTCTTCACTGAGCTGCCTGAATAAAGTCAGAAGAACATTCACATTGCAAAAATATTTCTATGAAAGACCATAATTTGATATAGAAAAATTTCAAAATACTCAGGAAGACGCCCACAAAAACATTTAAAAATTGTTTCTGAACACACTTAACATCTAAATATTTTTTTGCAGGTAATTTTACAGCAACCATGTACTTCATTTTCTTAGTGGCAAAGCTCCTGGAAAATCCAAGAGGTTAGGCTATAGGTATGTTGCCAACCTGTGTTTGTTATAGAATCCTGGCACTCCATCCCTTGGTGTGTCACCACCCTGAGCTTGGTGTCGCCTGAAAATTTGCTTTAGGGACAAAAAAAGCCACAGCGTCAGTTCTTGTTGTTTTCAGAACACATCCCAGGCCTGACCAAAGGCCACTGAAACCAAAAGAAATCTTTCAGATCTTTAAGTGGAGATAAAAGAATACAGAAATATAGAACATAGGAATAAAGAAACAATTCACTCTTCTGCAGACAGCTCAAAGGCAACTCAACCACAAATTCTGCGGGGTAGGAGCTGAATTTCTACCACTCCTAAGGAAGTGGGAGCTCAGAATCTCAGTCTTCCCATTGGAGGGAAAGCATGAGGTTATTGCAAGAGCTAACCCATTCTGACATGCCAAAAGGATCTATTTTCTTTCCCATGAAGCTCAGGTTTCCACCTTTGGCTACATTCTCAGAATACAAAGTTGTGTTTTAAACCCAACTCAGCAGGGCATGCAACAGGGAGAGCGGGAGACCTTTCCTGAATGTGCACCGAGCAGTCAGCCATGGCTTCTGGGGAAGGAGACATCAGTTTCAGATCAAGATGAACCATTACAGCCACCTTTTCTAATCATCATCCCTCACACAGACCAGAAACCATCAGGTAGATCTAAAAAGCTTAAAACTGCACATTCCAGAAGGGCATCCACTTGGCAGCTCTGCAGTGAAACAGAAATGCTTCAAAACGCCACGCTTCCTTGAGAAGGGACATCTGACAATTTTGCTGTGAACATTACTCAGCTCTGGAGAGGATGGATCTCCAGGCTCAGCAAGGTTTGCAACCCATAACATGCATTCAGATAGACAATAAAGTTTGTGTACTTTAGCTGTGAATTCAAGCTGTATTAAGTAGGTGGTCAATCCTTCAGCTCACTGCAGGCAAACTGAGGGAAACAGACAAAACGGTTGAAACACTATTTTATGAATAATACATAATCTTTTCCTTTTATACAGGGCCACATGAAAATTCCAGAGGTCTGTGAGACACTGGGAGAGGCGTGAACCCCTGATTTGTTACAAAGTGTCCCAAAAATGCATGAATGTTTTGATGATTTCAGGTGCCCTCCTTCACAAGGGCAGTTTGCTCAAGAATTTGCGCAGGGTCCTTGCTAACTGCACATTCTGAAGCTTTCTAGCTAAATTGAACTTCATTAAATTCACTGAATGGGAATTTCATTAAAATGGGCACATCACTGAGCCCAAAATTCAGCCTTTCAAACATATGAGGTTTGGATACACTCTTGCTGCATCCACAGCAGATCCAAAGGAACCTGCAGAAATTCCTGCTAGCATCATTAGCACAAATGGCCTTTGGCTGCAGCCACTGAGGCTGTAAGGGCTCCACAGCCAGTGCTGACCTCACAGATCCTCATGTTATTTTGTTAACATGATGGTTTTATGCCTCTTGGAGATTTGCCCTAAGATACATCCTTTGAAACAGGTACATGTGGAATTATCAGCCTGCAAACTGCCCTTCTCCACCCATGGAAACAATCAAATGTCTTTGACACAGGGAAGCTGAACTGGAAGGAAATGGTGGTTATCCTCTTGAAGAGAGGATGAGGATGTCATTGCAAACTTGTGGGAAAAAGCAAGTTTTCCTATTGTCAGCATGCAAAATAGGCACAGGACAATAGGCACCATGATTTTTCTGCAGTCAGGTTGGCAAATCCTTGGATGTGAAGAAAACAAAAACCAGAGGCAGTGTGTTCCAAAGAACTGTTAATTAACTAAGGGTAATAAAAGCAGAGATTTAGAGAGTTGACACCTCAGAGAGACAGAAGCAGCACAGAGTCTTGAAAAGAACATGAAACTTCAGTATTAGAACAGGTATAATGGATTTCTGTAATAAAATAAGCTTTTCCAGTATCAGCCTCTTTCCTCAAGCAGTGTCTTTGTCCAAAAGAAAATAAGAAAATTCTGCTACATGCACTAGAAATGAAAAAATGAGAACATTCCCATTAGTCACCAACATTTTTCTCCACCATAATCCCAAAGTGGCTTCTTATCAATTCCCTACAGATAAAAAGCTCAGGTGTTGTTTCTACCACCTCATTCTCACTGATGACTGCATTCCTAGGTTAGACATTAGTGCCAAAGTGGGGTATCCTAAGAGTTTGTACATTTGACCTTCAGTCCCACAATTCCTGTCATTTCCAGTCTACCACCTCAATGTTCTGCAAAAGGTACACAAAGCATGGAAGCAAATAATGAAACACTGCATAAGGGGGACAATTCACTCATGTACTGGCAAATAAAGACAATCCCAGAGCTGTGTGGGTGCAACAATTAACAAGGGAATTACTTAAACTAATGAGAGAAAAACTCAGGAATGACGTCAGTTCACTGAAGTTAAATCACTGCAGATAGAACAAAGATGGTCTGATGTAAGAGCCTCGTGACATCCGGTCCAAACACAAGGAACCCTCCTATGACCGAACAGGTTTCTTTTCTCACATTGATTCCGGCCTGATTTTCCCAGCTTTTCAAGACAAGGGACATGAGATGTCTCAGTTACTAGAAGTTGAGACATCAGCTGAGAATCTCTTGCAGTAATCCGTACAACAAAATAGCAATATAATTTTAGACATACCTTTCTTCAGACAGTTCCCAACAGTACTCACATGTGGTATAAAAATAGGCTTTATTAAGCTCTGCAAGAGCCAAAAGCCTTTATTCCTTGAAGAGGCCATATGCCAGCAGTGAACAAGGGTTTAGGGCTTCCAGGGAGCTGGGATCCAGAAAATGCTGCCTCTTACTGGTGCAAGATCATAACTTTTGGAGATAGAGAAGCAAGTACTGAATCCTGAAGCCCAGTGAGAGCTTCAAAACGAGACAGCTCTTGTTCAGAGCTTGTCCTTGTTTCTGTGGGCTGTGGGCCTTGGGCTTGAATCAAACAGAAATCAGTGCAGTTCAGAAAAACCTCAGCATTACTAAGGCAAGATCTTCAGGCTAGACTGTAAGGACTGGCACCTGACACTCAGCAGGAGCAGTGAACCACAGAGGTCCCTGCCTATTTCAGGGACAAACAATTCCCAAAGCCAGCCCGTCCCTGATGCCTGAAGGAAGTCCATGGGGACAGTGCTAACTTTCTTATTCCCAGGCGAAGCAGCAAAAGAAAGATGTTAAATTCCTTCCAGTGACTGAGTTTCCACATTTGCAGCGGCATTGCCCATAAAATAAGAGATTGATGGCATTTCCATGGCGGTGACAGCAGAATGGGCAGTTGGAAGGTAAGAGATTTACTTACAATAGCAGCAACTCACAAACAATCTTTTAAAAAGCTAGCAAACAAAGATGTAACTCCGTAAAGGAAACAGGCACGTTTGTATGTATGCCTGCTGCAGTTTGTGTTCTCCTCAAGGCCATGACACAACCCTTTGTGTTAGCTGTGTGCTGAGGTGTTAAACACAAAACAAAGAAAACCAAACGCTCTGTCTCTTCACCGAAATGAACACACCCAAAACACACTTAGCTCCTAGTTCCAAATTATAGGACACATTTTCGAAGTCTTTCAAGCACTATCTACATTATCGAAAAAGGCCAAATACTCACGCTGCAGAATAAATATGGAGAGGTTAACTTCTTCCTAAAAGGATAACAAACACTGTCCTGCTTGTCATATTTTTACTACAGAAAACCAGAAATTACTAATAAAAACTATCACTTTTTCTGGTCACATTCACAGACCCACGTGACTCTTCCCAGTAGAAAAATCAATTTCGAACTTTTACATGCTTTTATTCAGGCCAGCACCAAGGTGTATCTTTTGGGAACCAGCTTAAGGTCTGCCAGGGATATGGGATCTAATTTGGGAGCTGGCAGTTGCAGTCATCACATTAAAGCTCCCTCAGTATCACAGAGCAAACCTCACCTGCAGAGACGCAGCTTTTATGTTTACATGCATATGCATGTTTATATATAAATAAATATTTTTACACATAGACACAGACACACATTTTCACACATAGAAACAGACACAAACACACTTTCGGAGATAAATCCTGTGTCTCAAACACAAAAGGCTGTCTCACCACAAATACCATTCTGAGATCTCATCTGCAGTTACCTAGATCACAAACATGCAGAATTGCAGCTCTTTCCAGCTTTATTTCGCTGGGATGCCACGGCAAGTGGTAAATGCTCTGCTGCCACCCAATGACGTTTCCTGGGATTGTCCATTTCCCTTTCTCCTACTCTACAACCAGGTTAAAAAAAAAATAAAAAATAAATAATAATCAGGTTAAGGGTAGCATTTAGAGCTGGAGCACTTGGCATACCTGTGGTGCCTTGGCCTCTGGGGAACACGGGACATCAGCACCTCTCCTCACCTGTATGCAAATGGCCCCGAGTCCTTTTCATCATCCCGCCAGCAGCGGCACAACTTTATCTGAATCCCCAGCCACAAAAACCATCATTGTGCCGTGGCAGTTAATTTTTACTGGTTTACAACGTGCTTGCCTTTGCACAGGAGATAGTGCCAGCTAAGCACAGCAAACCTTTCACACAGCTGTTATTATGCTTTATAGGCCATCAAAGCGTTGATTTCGCAGCGCTGTGTCAATGCCAGACGTGTTTTCGCCGCTCGGTTCCTTTCTTTGCTCTCCTGACAAAGCACAATTTGTTTTAGTCCTCACTACTACGTCTAAATTTAGTTTGCAATGGTGTATAAACACACAAGTGGTAGCCCGTCAGGTTTAAGGGAAAAAGGGGAAATGGCGTAACTTGGGTCTTGAGGTTCACCCCACCTATAATTAGGTTCTCAAAAGTTTGAACATTTCAACTTTCCTTGCAGTAAAACCAGACATTTGTGTAGTGCCACTTTAAGGAAATCCAAGAAACTAGCCAAGAAATTTTTGTCAATATGTATTTGCACACAAGAACAAGCTGCTCAGCTCTGAAAAATCTGTCCAGAATTCTAGGGCAACAACATGTGCATCTGCTCAAATTAGTGTAATTTAACATTTGTCAGCCCAGAGTATACAATGAATTACTTTAAAATGTGGTTTACATTTTCAGTTATCAGCTTGAGCTGATATACAAGACCCTGACTGCTCAGGAGTGAATGCTCAGTTGAGAGTTTATTGTCACAGAGGAATCACAATTACAGGTTTAAAAGAAGCCCAGCAGTGCTTGATTTATTTTCACCTATTTCATTACTATTCTTGTTTTGGCACACAATATGTAGCAGGATGTTCCTCTCACCAGAACATACAGGCTGTAGAACAGTACACTAAAAACCTAAAGGAAGGAAGAACTGACTTCTTTCCCAATAACCATCTACAAGAAAAATTGATCCCTGCATTAAAAGATAGAAGTTATTTCCAAAACATTCTGTCCACTGCTGCTCTCTGGGGTTCTCAAAGATCAGAGATTGTTCTGAGACTCATTAACAGCTAATGGTATTTAACTATGAGACAAAAAAACCTGGATTTGGCACTTTATAATAAGTGCCACTTTCATACCCTTATATTTTTATACTCCAAGCGCAGCACAGAAGTGTCACAGATACAAACATCTTAGTACAAACAGATGTGTATTACTGGTAATTCGCTGCCTCAAAACACACCTTTTTATATTTTGCCATTAAAAAACAAAACCTGATTGTATTCCAACCCCCTTGATTCAGGCCCCAGCACTTAACTATGCTGAGAATGTTCCATTAAGTGCATCCAGAAGTGCTGATCACACAGCCCAGCCTGCAAGGTCAGTGTAAAAGGGGAGCTTGAACTCCCTCTGCTGGCTAAAAACACAGCTAAAGAGCTAAAAAAACCTTCTCATGTTCAAAAAATGGGAAAAAAAAAAGTACATCAAAAACTTTTTTTTAAAAAAAGTAAGGATAATATTTATCTCCTCTTTAGAAATTTTCATCTTTTTTGTTGTTGGCATCTCAAAGCGATTTTGCAGTACCTGAAAGGAAAACTCTTGACCTCCCCTGTTTGCTGCTCCCATGAAACACTGGTCTGTGACTGGGAAGCCCTGCAGATGAGCCCTGCACAATTTGCTTCTTAAGCACTGCCAACAGATCACAAACAGGATAGTAACTGTGATGAAACACCAACCAGTCTGTACAAAAAAGATGGGAGAACTGCTGGAAAAAAATATACCATCAGAGTAGGAAATTAAGATATATTTGACAAGGACCAAAATTACAACTTTAGGCCAAATTGACTGAGGAGAAAGGTCTGCTAGAGGTAATGGAGTGGGAAATGGGGTTCAGTCCTCAATCCTAAGAGAATTTCTTGTGCTCTAAGTAATTTTAGCTCAGCTTCTTCCCTGCGAGTGTTCTCCTCTTCATCTATCTCAATTTCCAGAGGGAGGATTTCTGCCCCAAGGAGCCTACAGAGCAGATTCTGTGCCTTCTGTGATAGGTCAGATACTCTAGATTTTTTAAACTTACTCCAAAATTATTTTGAGAGCATTGTGTCTGACCTACCACTACCCTGCATGTGAGTATTCATTCCTACATCACAATTAAGCAGCTAAAAAGATATTGTAGCCAGAAGGATGGTGACAGCAACCATATAAAATGACCTGAAACCTAAATAGCAAAGCAGCCTTTGCTAGTCAGAGGGCTCTGTCCCACTGACCCCCCCTGGTAAGCCCAGCTCTGCAGTGACCCAATTCAAATGGCAATCTTTTACACATGTTCTACTTAAGCCTGAACACCACCACAAGTGGGATTCAGACATACACTGATGGGTCACAAACCTTTTAATCCAAACAACATTCTTATCTGTGTGGGACTGGGGTTTAATTCAACTCTTCCTCATTTAATGGCGTGGTCCTTCCCAAACACCTGTCCATGAGTGTCTGCTGAAAAGCCAGGCAACACCTCTCTGTGCAGATCAGAATGAAAGTTTGGTGCAGAACTGCATATGAGGTGCCTCAGACCTACAATCTCACAGGTTCCACCTACACAATGCATGTGAGCCTTTGAATATTTAAGCCTGAACCCAAACTTCGCTCACACCTCACTTTCCAATGCCTACAAAATTAAGCAGCAGAGGATCCTGCTTTACAGATCTCCAGAGGACTGCAGCCAGATCACTCAGGAGATGAGAAGAGAACCAAGGGCTTTAGAAAATGTCATAGGCAAAAGTTAATAGCCACTGTGGAGGGTCTCAAACAAGCAGATGTTTCAAACATGTGCCTAATTTTTAAGTGCTGAGTTTGATGGCAGCAGATATTACAGTGGGCACCAACCCAAGACAGAGCTAAGGAGGAAAGGCTAGTGGACAAAACAGGAAGAAAAGCAGAGCATGAAAAACCTTTTTTCACATGCACTCTTAGTCTGTGTAATCTACCCTAGAGAGGCCTCAGCAAGCAAGTTAAATTCAGACATCAACTACAACATGTGGGCAACTTTATTGCCCAACAAAAAGTACATTAGACATTTATAATCTCATTTAATTAAGTTTTCCTACCCGTGACATTTACAATTGGGTGTGTATGTGTGTGAGGTTAATAAAAAAAAATCCATATTACATTTATATATTAACAAGATTAAAAGCTCACCTGCGTGGCAGGTGTCGCTGTGGGCACATGCTTGGATTATGGATTAACCAACTCCCATCAAAAACTGGGGTCCATCACCAAATCCAAAGGAAGGAAAGCAGGTGCTTTTCCTGCTGATCATCTGGCTGAGGGCTCTGATTGAATTACATCAGGAAAGAATAGCTTTGCCTCCTTCATGAAATCTGATTACAGAGAGGGGTGACACCTCACACAACGTCGTGAAGCTTAAAGGACAACCTGTTCCCCTGTGGCCCCTTCTGCTGGCTACTTTGAAAAAAAAGAGATTGTCTGGGCTTAACACCTTCACCTTTGATTTCACAGGGAACTTCTTTGGAGGCGTTTTCCTACAGCAATTGTCCAAGTCTTTTCAGAGAAACCACCAATTATCCCGGACACTGGGAACTAAACACTTGTAGTTCTGGTGAATTACAAGATTGCTCTCAGTGGTATTAAACAGGCATGGGAAGACACATTAAAGACTCAAGTTTTACTTTCTAAGATCAGTAATTATTTAAAAAAAAAAAAAAAAAAAAGAGCACTGTCAGCAGCTCAGCAAATCATGCGAGGAACCAATTCATTCCTGAAGGCAAGGAATAACATAATAACACAGTACAGGTGAGACTGGCTTCCCAGCTCACCCCAGAAGGATGCTGCTCCTTGTACAAGGCCATTGTTACACCACCACCCAGTTCAATGCCACAGTGTTACAGTTTTGCAGCAGACACAAAACACCAGTTCTTTCCTGGGAGCGAACAAATCCAGTCTGCTTTTAGCCAGACTCCTACGTAACAACCCTAATTTTAGGCATGAAAACCAAAATCCCTTCTGGTCTCACCTGATGTGACAGGCTGTGCAACACAGTCCTTACAATTCAATTCCAATTTCTGCATCCAGCCCAGCAACCTGTGGCTGTATTAGAGTTCGTATTTCACCTTACACAGACACACACACCTGCTACACAGCAGAACTCGGTCTTAAAAATGCACTCAATTCTCTATTTTGACATGAATCTCCACCCTCTCAAAAGCTGATGATTCTTTGCCAGCGAGACTGTGGAGGGCAATTGTCCTCCTGGGCAGTTTTCCAAATTCAGGATGATGTTGCAAGCACCCACCAGCTCTGAAAAGCCAGACTGTTCACTCACCTCCAAGAAGAAAATATAAGCAGTACAAAGGAAGATGAGGCTAAAAGCATTTTTGAAGTGTGCTTCAGGTCCGACAGAAGGCTGGAGCTGTTGTTCAGGATGATCATCCTGTATTTTTCCTCTAGTTTGTACAGCTGAATTAGTGATTTAATAACCAAAAATCTATCAGTTTACTTACACTTACCAAACTTGCAGCACACGTGCCAGCCTCAGCTCATTCCCACTAAATATTTACAAATAAGATGGCAAATCAGCAATAGTCTTCCCTTCTATTTTGATAAGATAGGAAATAAGTAAATTTAGAAGTTTAGAGATTCAAGGATTTTTTTTTTTTTTTAAACTTTTAAACAAAGTTTAAAAGTTATATACAGGAATAGGCAGCAACAAAATCATAAACCGATTGATGTGGAAAAGTCAACATCATCTTCGAAACACGCAACTGAAGCTCACAGCTGGTGCAAAAAAAAAAAAAAAGGCAGCATTGTGTGTTAGCAAAGGCTGTGAGCAGGGACTGCAGGTTTCATTCTTAACTCTCCCACGGATTTCAAGCTCGGCTGTGGGCAGATCACCAAATATCTCAGCTGATCATCTACAAAATAAGGATAGCAATATTTTCCTATCCCAGCAGGATGTTTTCAGAAGAGTGCTTGGGAGGCACTCGCTGCAGTGATGGGGTCCATGAAAGTCTCTGCACAGAACAAAGACAACACCTGCTCCACTGGTTAATGGGAAAAAGATGACTGAGACTGTTACAGGGAATTTCTAGCATTGAAGGACAAGCTGCAATTGCCTCTGGCTTACAGTTGAGAAATTCAGCATCAGGGAACCATTCTTTTATACAATTACTGTGGAAAAACATTTAAGTATAGGACTAGATAAGAAAATAATGCAAATAAACTACATCAATGGCTGGAATTCCACATCAAAGGCAACATTTAGGTTTTCCTTTATAGTGGGTAACATAGATAGTTCATGACAGAATACCCTTTTGCTTCCTTTGGCAAAGAAGTGCACAGATGATGGAGGTAAATGCACACCACAGTTTTCCCTCCAGGACTGCAACAATTTTAGTTAACTAAGACACTTCTGAAAAGCATTTATTATGCCCTGTGACACCATTTTATACAGTGTTGAAATTCTTCTCATATTCTCTGCGGGAGATGATTATAGGTGGCTCTTCCAGTGGCTTGCTGGACATATCTCCATGTACTTAGTATTTGAAAAATGCCAGCTCAGCCTTGAGGGTTTGTTGTTTTTTTTTTCCTGACCATCTTCACCCCCATTATGCTGGGGAAATTGTAGCTCTACAAATAGAGAAGAGGTTTTGAGTTCATAATGAAATATGAACTTTAAGATTAAGGAAGTCTGATGATCTGGTGTTTGTTCCTGATTTAGCAACAGATTTCCCATGACCTTAACTTCATCATTCAGATGTTTCATGATCTATTTTATCTTTTTTAAAAGAGATTGTAAGTCTGGAGGCTACAGAAAAGAAATTAAGGAAGGCTTCAGATTCTACTCTGCCTTGGATCCAGGGAAACATCAGACCTATTTCAGTTAACAAAATTAATTTTGTTAGCTACTTCATCATTACCTTTGGTAAGGTAAGATTTTGTTACATTAAGGGTAATTACATCATCTTTGCTTTTTGTAAGGTTTTCTAGCTGTTCCTAAGATTTATGCAGCATCAGTCCCCTGCTAATAACCTTTGAATTCATTCACCAAACCAAGTGTGAAAGAAGAGCTGAAGTGTGGGAAGTATGAGAGTCATGCATTTTGTGACACCTGGCAGCAGGCAGAGCACAGTGCCCCAACTAAGTGTCCTCATGAGGGGAAAAAAATCAAGTTATCCGACCTACCCGGCTTGTCAGTGAGCCAACACAAACTGGGTGAAGGGCAACACGTGCCCTCTTCTTGCCCAAAAAGCTCAGGGATTTAGAAATGAGATTAAAGGGAACCCAGCAGAGTGAACTGCATGGAGAACTATGGGGAGCCAGTGCAAGGTCAAGTATCAGCAACACAGCACACACAACCCAAGCTCATCTTCCTGGTCATAATGGGAAGCTGAAGGAGCATATTTTTGCTTCTGCTATCCCTTCTTGTACACCACTTGTGCACTGTAAACATTTGTAAGCCATTAGCTGGCTGCAGCAGGACATGCTGTAACAACAAAAGCTAGGTTTGTTACAGCCCCGGGAATTCTCTCCAGTGAAACCACAGAGAGGTGGGCGGGACAGGATCTCAGGGAGCAGCTGAGCCACCAGCACGCAGGGGCAGGGTCACAAACACCCAGCCAAAGCTCTAGCAGGTGACTGTCAAATCCCTCCTAAAACAGCTCTGGGAGTCTGTTACCTCCCAGACACAGAGTCAGGAAGCAGCCTCAAACCCAAGATACAGCTCCTCCTAAAGCCAGCACAGCAATTACACAGCATCAACAGTTCACTCCCCTCAACCATTCACATATCTGAGTACTGTTTTTGAAAGTATTTGCCTGTCTGATTACACAGCATCGACAGCTCACTCCCCTCCATCATTTACATATCTGAATATTGGTTTTAAAAGTATTGTCCTGCCTCTTGTTGATCTGAACAAATTATTTCCTCTGAAGTTCTTCTAAACTCACACCTTTCACATGTCTTAAGACCTCTGTTATTGTGCTGTAATGAACACCTTCCCCCAACTATTTATTTTAAAATGCAGGGTCCAAAACGGACACAGAGAGAGACAAAGGGAAGTACTACCAGAAATCACAGCAAAGCAATTCCCCTTTGATCTCTTTCAGATGCTGTTAGGTCATTCAATTTGCAATACACTATCAGCCCCATATTTATCTTCTAATACAACTCTCTCCCTGCCATGTACTGGTAAGTTGTAACAGTACATATTTACCTCTTAAATTTCACTTCACTAATTTTAGCAATTTACCCCAGTTTATCAAGGTCATTTTGAAACAGTGTCATATCGAGTGTATTGCTTAGAGATGGACTACAAAGCAAATTTTACCCCTCCACCCTTGAACCCCAAATTATTCCTACCTGGAATTCAGAAAACAAATGGTTCTGCATGTTTATAAAGACTTCAGATTAAGTCAAAAGCAGCTGATTTCTGGAAAACTCATAAGAGTTATATACACTTTTAACTAGATAAAAATATAGTGAAAGGAAAAAAAAATCATTAACACCTACCTGAACAATACAGGCAAACACCTGTTTTTATTTTGTTTTCAATAAAACTCCAAGACAGAGCATTGGAATGACTGGATCAGCCAGAAGCACAATGTTAAACTGCAAAAGCTGTGGTAACACCCTGTACTACTCCTATTATACAGGCAGGTGAAAAGATAAACCATCTAGCAAGGTAAGAGATACTTCTGAAATGTGAGGTGAATGTAACTAATCTATACCCTGCATCATCCTCCTATAGGCCCTCTTTGTTCTTCTAGCTTTGTATACCCCTTTCTAATTTTTTTCTGCCCTTTAACAAGTGGATGCAAAGCAATATTCCTCAAAATGTGTCAAGTTCACAGCTGAGTGTGCCTGTGAGGCTCATCACTGTGTTTCTGTATTTTTACTAAAAGAATCAAGAACACTTCAGTTGAATCCTTCCTCTCTCTCCACTCCTACATCTTTTTAAGCAATAAAAATTCATAGCAAATCAGGAAGGAAAAAAAACCACGAGGAATCTCAAATTAACCTTAATTAGATGATTAAGGTCTTCCTTCAGAAGCTAGAAAAATCTGACCCTGATTTAATAACACAAGGTGATCCTCTCTTTGCTTTGGCTTTCACATGTTCCACCTAAGCACCTGCAACAACCATTGTCAGAGACACCACCCTGTTCCAAAACTGATTTTGTTCTGTCCTTAATAAAACCCCCACCATCTTCTAAACCAGAAAACACTACCAAAGAATACCATGGACTCTGCTAAATTGTGTGCAAAATCTGAAATGTTCTGAGAATGCTTTTCCACTGATCTCTTGGGGAAAAGAGAGATGAAGGAATTCCTGGTTTGTAGAGACGGAAATGCAAATGAAAATCAACCTGCTCAAAACCATCAATGCTCAGTTCCAGTGAGGTTTCACCTTAAAAACTGAGTGTGCCAAGTACCTGCAGAGGATGTTGTGTGCCTCTAGAGCTGGAAAATAACAGAGCAGCATCCTTTAGGTCTGCATTTTGAGACCAAACACTTATATCCCACTTGCATGCAACCTTTTCCACAGGCCCAGCCTTCAACTGGCCAAAACAAAGGGAACAGAGGCGTCCAGCACTGCAGAAATCAGTAGCAAGGGAAAGGCAAAAACAAACCACAAGAATCATTTCAACACCCCAATTATTTTCATGGTTCAAGAAGAAAACTTTTTTTTTTAATAATGCAAACCTCAAATTTTACCTGATGACGTACATTCATTTTCATGATTTATACAATTATTGCATAAGAATTGTGGTCATTTACATCTTCCAGTTCAAGTGACATTAGGTAGTACAATTTTGTATTGAATTCTAGTTACACTTTCAGTCAATTACACAAGTGTGAAACAAGAACAAGACAGACTATTCCCTTCAGAATGCCTTCTCCACACTTGTCCAGATGTAAAGATGGCATAATGGAGACAAAGTTGTGACGTTGATGGTAACCCCACACCAATTTGTGTTACTTTGGTAGATTGTAGTGTAATGTAATAGGGAAAAAAAAAAATCAACCACAAAACCCCAAAGAACCTTAGGAGGCCAAAAAAAAATAAAATCAAATTTGTAGGCTGATAGAACCCAGACACTTCCTTCTTGGCAAGGCAAAGCTACTTCAAGTACTCAGAAAAGTGGAAAATAAAAACAATATTTTTTCCAGTAAAAAGGTGAAATAAGTGTTTCACCACTGTGTAATAATACATTGGTGGCAGTGATTACACATCACGAAGGAACAGAAACCATCCTGACATGAAGCCACACTGAACAGAAACCAGGAAAACCGTGTGCTGATGCCTTTACCAGTTTGCCATGAGGAGTGTTTTAAGTGCACAACTGAAAACAAGCATGATGATGCCACTGAAACCAGTGCAAGTGAGTTACTGGGTGGCTGAATCTGGAACAGAGACAGGAGACTGCACACAGACAAGGGCATGGCTTCAGAGGCAGGATCACAGAAGCAAATGAGGACTGCAGGAGTAGCTCAGGACTTAGCTCACATTTGTTCCACACATAGGAAAGCTGCAACACATTTTGATCCACAGCACAAAGAAAACACAAGCAAAAAGGTAAAGAAACAGACAAGGATAATTAAGTAATTTCTGAACAGTGAGACAAGGCAAAAATACAGTTTTGACCTCAAATGCACCATCAGCAGGACAGAGAGAAACAGCAAACGATGAAAAAGGATGAGGAAAGGTACAGAGGATGACTGCTTGGCACTTCTGAAAAACGTTTTTTTAAATTTAAAAAAAAAATCAAGGGGCTTATAAATAGTAGCCAATTACCTCCCCCAAGCCTTTGTTAATACAGAGGTGACCACAACAATGTCTATTTTGGTGATAAGTGTCTCAATGAGAAGGCAGTGCCCCAAGGGGCAGTTTCATTTTTACATATAAAAACAGTAGTTGTGGTAGATTCTATTCCTCACAGCAGTTTACTGGTTATGTGACAGAGATTCAAGCAAAAACACCTTTTTAGAGGAACACTAAGGGCTAACAAAAAGCATGTGGGCACAGCTTACTGGGAATCCTCCACTTTGGATTTGTGGAGCAATTTAATTACCCAGAAAGTTTTACCCAGGTGAAAGTTAGTGGTACACAGCATGTGGTCATTAAGCCATAAAAGAATGTGATCCTGCAATACTGGTTGGGCACCTTCAATTCCCACAGGCTCAAATTAAAATTTCAACTGTTAAGCACTTTGATTATCCCACTCAACCTTTTTTTTTGCCCCCCTTCCCCCTTTAAGTGGGCAACTCCAGTGATCATGGTACAACACTCCAGCCAAAGTTCATTCCCCTTAGCTTTTTCATGGAATACAGGACTCGGAAGAAAGTAAAAGGAAGAGGTTCACTAAAGGAAAACATGAGAACATTGACTCTGAAAGAGAGCTCATGTTTTACCACATTGAAAACCACGAGTGCAGGTGCTCCAGCCCAGGTTCCAACTGCTCTCAGTGACCAGAATGGCACAACAAGCATGAACCCCCGCCAAGGAAAGCAAAGAAAAAACAGAGGATGTGCAAAGCAGGCAGTCCCTGTTTCTAAGCTGGAATTGATTGTGTTCCAATGTGATTAACTCCCAAAAATTTGGTAAAATATGCTGGTGTCACATTACAATACAAATAGTGTTTCAGCTCTCACTACAAGAAGATTAAGGATTTTCTTCTGGTCCTGCCTAATCCATTCATGAATTGCAGGGCACAGCCCTTGCCACACTTGTCTGCCAGAAAAAGGCAGCTCCACTTTCTTGTGCTGAAAAAAGTAGCAGGCTTAGTGGTTATAAAGTTCATGTTTTAAAGTGCACTGTCATTTTGAACAGACTTTCCCTGTTAAAAAAAGTAAATAAAACCTTCTGATATCAACACCCTATAAAAATAACAGCTGCAATACTCCTTCTAAAATTGCAACTTAAAATCAAGTTAGCAAGATTCAAATCTTTTTCAAAAAAAGATATAAACCCAAAATAAAAAAATCTTTCTGCAGAGAATTCCCAAGCAAAACCTCACATAGTGTCCTACAAGCCCTTCTCCTAACAGCATCTCACAGAAAATCCACACAGTTTCTTCCAGCTGACAACCTCAAGAAAACAGAGGTCTAAATAAATCAGTCCTTCCCACCAGTCACCTACACAAGAGCAGGTGTGGGTGCTGGTGCAGTTTTTCCATCAACTCCTCCTCTGTAGGTTCTTCCAAAACATCTCTACAAAGAAAAAGCATGAGTTGTTAGGGGCAGCAAAGGGAGCTTCCCAGCATTTGTTTTTGCAGTGTGCATACTGAGATGTAACTGTACTTGTTTCAGGAATGAAACAAGGAATTAAAGTTACAATAAGCTGATGCTCCCTAAAGATGCATCTAGTTGCAAGTGATCCATCCTCTACAGATGTGTCATGGAAACCAGCAGCTGTTTTCCCACAAGAAGCAGGGAAGCAATTTCCTGCACACAGTACAACACAACTGAAGGTCAGTAGATTTGTTTTCCTGAAAAAACTCCCCAATGAGAACATGCTCCCAGGGCTACTATTGAGTATCCAACAGGCACCACGAGTTCCACTAATGCACGATCATCAAGTATTAACTCACCACCCACCATTTCATAACAAGCCAAGAACATGCATCACTTCCCTCATCTTCCCTTTTCTTCTTTCCCGTGTTTTTTCCTCCCTCAGCAGTTGTTCCCCTCACCCCCAGCAGCTCTTTTCCCACCCTACTACGAGCAGAAAGCATATAAAGGTTAGGCTACCAAGTCAGCTTAAAGCAGGCCTAACTAAAGCACTTTCTCCAGATTAATACATAAAACAGTTTGCTTCAGAGGGAGGAAACAAAAGACATCTTGCAGCCAGCACATTTTCTTTAAAACAGACAAAGAAAAAAAACCCTAAATTGATTATCAAATCAGCCCAACTCACCTGAACATGAGTTCAACTGTCCTCTGGTATTCAATACCTGAGAGAGACTCCCGCTGGCAGCGACGGTCCCATTTGTGAATAAAGTTCTGAAATGCAAAAGGAACAGCAAAAGATACAAAGGCTTCTTCTGATGGCACCAGGAAGGAGGTTACATCTGGTCACTATGTTTGCAGATAAGGTCTGGGAGGTGGGTGAGGTTTGTTTTTACGTGGTGAACACTGATTTATTTAGGCATCAGCTTCTTTACTTGCTGCAGGTCACTACTTTACTCAGGCCTTTGTTCAGCAATGAAATAACTCTCTCATCACAAACTGAAAGAACAACACAGCAGAAGACAAGGCTGCTGCCTTCAGCTCCTAGCAAGGACTGCCTCCCCAAGATAACCCTGTGAACTACCCACACAACTTCACCTGATTTGAATTTCTTCCTCTTTAAAAACCCAACAATACATAAACATACTGCTAGTCCAGGTTTTGTCATGTCCCCTTACCCACTGTGAATAACTCTGACAAACACCTACAGGGTAAACACACAGCTCAGACAAAAAAAAAAGGGAGGAAAAACAGTGACATCCTGCTCTCCTGCTATGGAATGCTGCATCTTGGCTCTGACAGCAACCCTGGGCCACAGCCCTGCAGAAACGAGCAGGTAGAAAATGTCCTAGACTGAAAGTTTGCCATTCTTCCTACTGCAGTAAACTTTAATTCTCAGTACAGTCAGCAATGTCAAGAACATCTCCAAAAGAAACTTTCCTCGGGTTTGAGATGGGGTGAAGTGCCCTCTACAGGCTCTCAGTTCCCTCCACTACCTAGAAGAGAAGCCTACAGTGGTGAACCAGGAGGAGATGGTTATGATGAGCACACCCTCCTCCATCAGAAATTTGGATTTGCAAGAAAGCATGCAGTGAGTAACTAGCAGAACCACGTGTTCTTCATGGCCTTACTCAGCAAGCTGCACTCCCACAGTTTCTCTGAAAAACTCTACAATATGATCCCTTGAAAATAAGTAAATAGTTCCACTCCTCTAGTGGGGCACTGAACAATAGTGGAAATTCAAACTGGGATGGGAAGAAACACAGGAGAACCAAGTAAAATTAAAATTTAAAATGTAAATTGCTCACCTTATTTGCTGATAAATTAAAATGCAAAATGGCTGCAGCGTGAATAACTAGTACTGAATTTAAATGGTAATGTACAAGAGTGAAGCAATTTTATGACACTTTAAATATTTCTCATCTTTATTATAAAGAGAGTGATACAATGAAATTGTAGATATCCAATGAGGCACAACCACTTTGGGGGCAAAACTGCAAATAAAACATACAATTTTCTAGGGAAAAAAAAAACAACAATTCCTCAGCTCCTTGGGCACAGGGCAGCAAGGAGAAAGGTAGAGTGAGCACACACACAAACCCAACATAAAGTTGTCTGGGTTCTTCTCATTTCCTGCCCAAGTTAGAACCCATCTTCAGGATCTCACACCAAACAAACACACCTCCTTACCTCCAGAAGTAAAGCTACGAAGAGGTTAACCCAGATGACAGAGGAGATCAACCACCAGGCTACAAAATAGATTTTTGCCCACCTGCAGATCAGATGAACAGACAATACATAAGGCAGTAAACAACTCCAGCCTGAAAGTGGGCAGAGCACCATGAAAGCACTTTTTTTTTCCTGGAAATATAACACTACTAGTTTCCTAATGGAAAAAGGGGCCTGGATCACAAAAAAATTAAAAATAAAAATTGTTTGCTTTTCATTAAGTTAGCAAAACAGACTCACTCTCCTGGGTTAACCAGCCAAGGGTCACTGGAACAGCTCAGCCCAGGCTCTATCCAGTTCATTCAAACATTCCCCATGAAGTCAGTAAATACAAATTAAAGATATCTCCAAGGTTTTAAGTCTACAAAAAAATTGTTCACCCACAGAGAAAACACAGAAGCATTAGGTTTATTTCCTACATGTCTAAATGGGTGCAAAATAAAGGCTAGCAGCACCCCTTTGAGCAGATGGCAGGAACTGTCCTATGTGTATATTTCTTGTTCAGGTACATTATTTATAAGCCAGATTTTTATGTGATTTCTTCAGTATCATTCCAGCTACTTACGGACTTGAATATCTTGAAAATGCATCCAAAAAGACTTGCCAGTTGTTCACCACCATCACATCCCAGAGGGTCACCACTGCTGCCTAAACAATGGGAGTGGAACAGCACTCAGGTGGCTGTGCCACAGATCTAAGCCTCAGAAAACGAGGAGGAAAGACAAGCAGAGAGGGGAAGGAGGAGGGATTTCACCCAGGATCAGACTCACAGCAAAGTCATCGAAGTTGTTGGGCCAATATTCCAGCTGCTCATAGGTGCCACACTGCAGAGTGCCATTGTCATGGGTGGTGTTGGCAGCACTGCAAGAGATTACAGGCTGATGTGAGCACAGCTCCCTGTGACCTCTGCTTTAGAATATTCTTCTGAGCCCCTTGTGGAAAGTTAAGAGCATCTCACAGAGGCAGAAAACAAGAGAAACAGTTCAAAAAAACATAGTTCAGATGAAGCAGGGTAAAATTCCAAGCTACAGATAAGCATTCCTGCAATTTCAACGAAGCAAGAAGAAACAGAAGGACTAACAGATAATGAAGCCGTAACATTAAAAGCAGAGTGGCTGCAAGGATAAGAGGAAAAAAAAAAACCCAACAAAATCAACTACAAACAGCTCAGAGGCAAAAAGTTGCAGATGCTTTTGAAAAACAGATTCTGAGTGGTGATGTTTAGAATCTTACCTGGTATTTCCCAAGGGAACAACAGCACCTTTAAATAGCATTATGCCAGTTATAGCAAATGCATAGAAAACCACCTGGAAGGAACACAACCAACTATTAGCTTTGAATATTTCTGTCACAAAATAGGAAAGCAAAATGCAATTAACATAGGATTTATATTAGTACTATAGTTGAGGTAATTGCATCAAGAACAGTGTCTGAAGCTTTTAAAGTGAAAATACTTCTCAACTGCTTGCTTTTAGTTTTAAATATTCTACCTAATTTTTAGCAGTTAAAAGGTATTAAATCATTTTCTCATCTATTTTACTTCTCTGTCTCTCAGAATGCTGATATTTAACCATGAACATTGCAAATAGCGACTTAAAACCAAAATTCAGTACCAGTGTTTACAAAGAACAATCTAAATATCTGAGGAGTTTTCTGCTAGAGTCAATGAAAATAAGCTTTTAGTAAGCTTACCTGAAAGACAAAACTATGTCAGTATTTTATATTCCATCAGCAACTTCCTTAAAACATGCCAATTAGCCTAAAAATAAAGTTTTCAACAACACGTTGCATTTGGGAACTTCTGTCTTTTAATTGCTGAAAATGCAAACTTGTTTTTAAAGACATACCTTTCAGTCTTCAGCAGTTGCCTAGGTGATATTGCAATTTTTATCCTAAAAAGACTGTTCAAGAAATAACCTACAGCTTTGCTTCTCTGAGAAGCAGCCATTTGTCCCAGGAAAGCTTGAAGCAAGCTGAGTCTTCAAACAAAAAGTTTTTGGTTGGGTTTTTTATATGTGGGTGGGTTTTTTTGGTTTTGTTTGTATTTGCACAAGACCAATTTGTTTGCACAAGACAAATCCAAGAATGGGAAGTCTGGAAGGAACAGAAGAAACCATCCTGGCCTACAAACTTTGAACACACTGGAGGTGCCACTGAAGCTGACATTTCATAGCCTGCCAGAAGATGGGGTATCTGGCCTGACAACAAAATTAATCTTAGTTTTTGGAAAAAAGATCTATTTAAAACACTCACTGCCTGAGAAATTAGCTGATCAGTTAGATGATTTTATCAGCTTGTGTGTTCCAGCCTGACATGAGGAAAGATATTTTGCATCAGCTGGCAATGGAGTCAGATTTCACTAGGGCAGAGGCTCAGTGAGAGCGCCCATGTAGCCTCAAGTAAAAGCAAATTAAGTTAATGGAAGGGGAAAACACTGTGGCAGACTTGTGTCAGAAGTGTGAGCTGTACAGCACAACGAGGTTTTTTACTACCTTAGATTTGCCCCAAGCAATATCTTTATTTCAAAATGCAACACAAGCCAATTTAAGGCCTAAACTCTACAGATAAAAGTAGCAGTTATGAATGACAAAAACAGATATTAAATTGCATGGTAGATATACTGCCTAGAACAATAAATCACTGATCTCTACCCATTCAAATTAAGGCACTCTACAAAAACCCATGAACAACAGCAAAACCAAACCTATCCAGGCACTTCTTTGCCCCACCAGGAAGACATGGTTGCAAAGCCAGAAACTCCAGAGATGGGAGAACTTATGTAATGGACATCCCACACTGTGACCCATCCTTTAAACATGTTTGTTGAGTTTACCTTCTACACAGACACACCTACAACAGGATGGCAGAGGCTCTCAAACGTGCCCAAACATGCCACCTCCAGACCTTCTCTTCTCAGGCAAAAGCAATTTTAAAGTTGTTTTGCTACTTAATGTAACATAAGCAAACCAGGGTAAGGCAAACTGGTCTACTTTTAGCATGGATGAATTTTTATTTGAACCCACACTACCCAAGCTAAGGCAAACATTCAAAAGGAAGCTTTAATCAATCTTTTAAAGATAGCTCTGGTGAAGGAGGCACTGCCACTGTGTGCTGGCCATCACAAACCAGCAGTTTATTGTGGCTTTCCAAGACATGGCCTGGAGAAGGACTGGCTGGTTAAGGTGAAATGTTACTGCTGGTGGTGATTGCACAAGAACCTCATTAACTCTATTGGTGACATACCCTTATTATATTATAACTAAGGAAATGACAATCTTGCATCATGACTTACCACAAGGATTCCTGCAAAGGCTCTTAAGTTTTTCACCAGATCCAGCAGTGTAGTAACAACCAAAGCCATGAACTAAAACAGAGCAGAATTTTGTACCCGTGACATTCATCACAATTCCAATCCGTATCAGATTTTTACTAAAAGGACAAAGAATCACATCAAGAGAGCTTGCCTGCTCCCTCACCACAGAAAACCAGTTCAAAAGAGTGATTTCATGAGGGGCTGTGCAAAAGCCAGGGCAGTTAGAGCTGAGCTATTCCACTCATGCAAGAGAACTGCAACCTACACGTTATTCTGAAAGGCTCTAACAAAATTCATAGCTTGACCCACAAAGAAAGGCGAGTTGTGGAGGGAAAAGCAATCACCTTCATGTTGGGGATAATCCTCAGGAACCTGAACACAATTAACATGTTCACCAGCCTCACCATGTCCCACAGGGATAATAAGCCCATGAACTCAGGTCTCCTAGGAAAGGCAGGAAAAAAGTAACAAATCAGAGGAGCAGCCCGTGACAGGAAGGCACAGTCAAATCTGCTGGGCTACAGGTAACTGTAAATACATTGATTTGCTCAGCAGGAACCTCAGCTACAGTAAACTAATAACTGATGAAAGAAGGAATCCCTTTAGCCTTAGGGCTCTTAAATATTTACAGAGAGCTCTTTGAAGTGCATGTTTGTGCCTTCTGCTGGGGAGGAGGCACCAGAGGAGGTCCTTTCAGAAAACAAAGTGAATCAAAAAGTCTGCTAGAGGGAGATACCTCAGGAACTTGCACAAGGATGGGCATCAATCCTTCAGGGTATGCCTGGCTGAAGAAGGGCTTTGAAAACAGCACTAGGTTAAGGGAGTGTCTTGTCAACCTTCTTCCTTATTGTGTTAACATTCCACGGGAGATGGGTGCACACCTCAAAACCAGCCCTGAATTTTAGCATTTAGAGGAGCATGCTAAATGCTTCTTGGCTGGAAAGGAGGGCAGCTGGTGGGGATCTATAGCTGCTAATGACAACGGTCCTTGGCAATACTGATGCCAAATCATGATTTGTACCTCCAATACATTCATCTCAAATAATGAAAGGAATTATTTCAGATAACACTGCATAGCAGGCATGTTCTAGATAACAGCAACATCACTGTCCTGCCCTGAAGGTGGTGGGTTGCCTGGTCTGTGGATGTGACAGCAGCACACATTAGGACTCAGAGACTCATCTGGGCTGTAATCTGTCTGCAGTGACTGACACCAAGACCTAACAAGAATGACTGGTGCTCCAAGATGACAGAGCAAACAACTGCCTACAATCAAACAATCAAACCCAAACACAATGATAACATCATTAATTAACATTATTAGTCTGTAGCAATTACTCTTCTGGCAACCATCACCTCTGGGTGACAGGAATACAAGTAGTGTTCAAATACAAACCCTTCTAAAACCATAAGGTCTGATTTGTCTAACTCTCTTCAGAGATTTTCGTGTAAATTAGGAGAACCTCTCGATGGCAACATAACAGATAACCTGAAAAATCAGGGAGTGCCAGGGTCTTAAAGTGTGAGATTATATGAAGACATAAAGTAATGGAATGTGTTATTAATCACCCCCCAAGATTCAGGAAATCTTCCAGAATTCGTTTTACTTCCTCTCTTCTTGGGGAGACAGTTTTCAAATTTTAAGATGAAGCAATGATTTTTATGTTTTTTATAACAAAAAAGAAATCAGGAGAGTTATCCAAAAGCAGTTTGAACTTAAGAAAATCAAAACACAACTGCTTGCTATTACAATATAGACAAATAGTGTAAGTCCATAGGAATATTCCTACTACATTTTATAGCATGAAGAAACCTCAGTCTTCAATCCCCATACAGGGCTGAAGAGGTTCCATCAGCTCTTTGGGAGTTCATATAATTGGAATTATGGATAATCTGATATTGAAACATATTAGGTTGTGTATGCTGTACCAAATTCCCACTCCTGCACCCCTGGTAAGCACAGACCTGTCAAGATATTATTTTAAATCAGATTACAATTAAAACAAATGCATCCTTCTCAGAAGGGCTACACAGAACTCTAAAACACCAGGAAAAAAGAAAAATTCTTTCCCTTATCCACATTGCACGGCCTCTAATGACTACAAGGGTGTGAAATTCTATCAGATGTGGTAAATTAAAGGCTGGGCTGACAATTACAGCATCATGGCATGTGTATGTATGACAGTGTGTGTGCTCCCCAAAGGGCAGCAGGTCACAGAGGTTACTCACCAGCCAGGGTGAGGAAATCCATACACAGCAAAAGTTGCAATCTCCAGAATCTTCAGTTAGGAAAGAAAAACAAAAACAAAGTCAAAACTTTACTTTGTGATTCTGAGTTCCAGAAATCATGTCAGCTTCTTGACAGGAAACATTTTTCAAGAACTTGAAGGCACTAATTCGACTCACTTTAAAGCTCTGAATTGTCACATTTGCCTAGTTATTCCCCAAACTAACCAAATGTACATAGAGCAATCAACAGTGACTCATAAAAGGATACACAGTGAATACCACCAACCATGAATTTGACCTCATCTGCCACATGGGCATCAGGCTTTGACCAAATAACTATTACAATGGCCTGATAATATTTTTTAAATTTGAAGAGAAAAGTGGTTTTAAACTATTAAACAGAATGCCTCATGCAATTACTCCAAGAGCTGAATTTTTCCAAATAAAATTTTAAAGGCTTCTTATCAGGAAGAGCACCTTTTCCATGGATTTAAATAAGCTCATCTTTAGAACACAGACCCTAAGAGAACCAGGTACCACCATGAAAACTTTCCAGCCACAGAAACTAACAACACAGGCTCATGTTGTTCAGCTCAGCAGATCAGTGTTGGAAAAAAAAAGCAATCCCACCAGCTCTGGTACTTCCCCAATCTCCCTAACCAACAAATCCAACAATGTGTTAGCTAACAAAGCACTTACCAGCAAAATTACAGTCAGAAGTCCATCAAATCTATTGCTTGGGTAAGACAAGTATCTCTTCAAGCCCATTGCTAAGATTTTCAGCAGCATTTCCAGAAGATAGTACAGGATGAAGAAGCAGTTGATAGCCTTCACTCCCCAAAAGAAAAAAAAAAAAAAAAATCAGAATAACTGATATCTCAGGGAACAGCAAAAACTGCATGGAATATTGTTGCATCTTACCCCCAGGAAGAAGTCATCCCTTTCAGATGGCTGCTTATCTGCATCCAGCACCAAAACCACCTTAAAACAAAAAATATTTTACCAATCTACTGCTTTACTGCTACATTAAGCAGATTTTAAAGCACAAGAACAGTCTTTCATGCTTTGCACAGACCTTTTCAAGCAGCTCAAAAGACATTTTGAACTACAAGTATTCCCTCTTAACACTTTGCATGACTAAAGCATGCCAAAAACCCAACTGCTAAATAAAGTAATTAAAGAAAAAATTAAAGAACAAAAGCAGAAATTAAACCTGTAGCAGAGAAAAACCAAAAAACAATGACAAAAAGAGAAAGAAAGAAAACCACCATCCCACAACAAAAAGCCCTTTACTTACACAAATAGAAATAATGTTTGCCAGGGCTACCACATTCCCCAAGTAGCCAAAGTAGGGATGGCCAAAGGCAAACTGCATTTTCTGCATAAAATGGGACTGGTACTCTGGACTGGGAGGGTGCTGAAAAGAACACAAAGAATTTGCTGAGTCACAAAGCACAAGCATTTTAAAAATAATAAAATAATTTTACAAACGCACCCCATCTCAGATTTAAAAAAAAAAAAAAAACACCCCAGAGAGTTTCAAAGCAAAACTTCAGGGCCACAGGCTAATTTTGACATTTCACCTGGAAAATGTTTTCCAGCTGTGGCTATTAGCAGCAAGAGATCATTCCTGATTATGGAACAACACAAAGTAATGGCAAAGAAGGGAGATAATCCAACCTCTCTCCAATGCCCCAAGCAGACAAACTAAACATCAAGCTACTATTCCTATACATCCCTTCCTCCTTTCCCAATGTTAAATCCATAAGTCTTAGTTCCATGCAAACATAGAAAAGAACATTTCCCAACCCTAAAATAGTTTAATGGGTTTTTTTCTTTCTCTCTCTCTCCAAGTGGAGAAAACTGCTTTCTGCCCATCTTCATCTGAGCACTGAGAGAATCCACACCTTGTTCTTCATTCAGGGACTGGAGAAAAACGACTTTGAGATAGCTTGCCTGACCAACTCACTTTAAAATGCTGACAGAATAAACAAAGGTGCATTTTGTATGTTTAATACCACCTAGCAATCCCAAACTAATGCTGTAAAAGCCCCCAGACCAATTTTGTTTGTGGTTATAAAGGCAGCTCACAAAAAGCTTTAAAAAAAAAAAAATCAATGCCATGTGATCACACCTTGTGTTCACATGTTGCAAAGTTTGTTTACACACTTTAGCAGAGTACTCTCATTTATTTTTTGCACAAGACCAGACAATTTCTGATGCTTTAGAAATGATGATCAGATACATACTTGCTTAATGGCATCTTTGTCTAGTTCTTCAAAGAGCTTCTGGAACTGGGCAGCTGACAGTTGGTCACAGGAGTACATTTTGAGTGACTTCACATGAAAGAGAAACATTCAGATCAACATCTGCAACAGGAACATCTGCACAGTTTGCCAGAACCCCTCAGACTACCTTGGAAATCTAGGAATAAAGATGTAATTCAAGCTGTTTGAGTAAGGTTCAATACTGCTCTGCTTTAACACAACACTGCCAAGTGACTGGAGGACATACCCAGCCTTTTCTATTTTCCCCCTCTGGGATCACATGCTCTTCTGACTAACTTAAACCTTCAGTCCCCATGCAGTAGTGCCACTATTTTGTCATGATCCAAGGAATGCTGCAAGGAAGGGCAGATCTCTGGATTTGCTAGTCAGGATTGACAGTCACCAACATAAAGGCTAAAAAAATCCAGTTCTTACCCTCATGATGGCCTGCTTGCAGCGAGAATCCATGTCAGCTTTCTGCAGCACCTGCAGCAAGGCCCCAACACTGACACAGGACCTATTTAAAAGAAAACAGAATGGGCCCTGCTACAGATAGCTTTACAAATGGCAAAATGAGCTGTTCCAAATGTGTTCCTGCCTCTTTCTCGTTTTGAAAAGGAAATAAAACTAGAATTGGGAAAAAAGGGAACAGACTCCATAAAGAGTCACAGTGTGTTATGAACATCCAGTTACAAGAAAAATAAATAAGTGAGATGAGCAACAAACTGCCACCTTTGAGAATGGATCTTTAGTAAATATATTACAACAAAACAAGAAGACCAAAAATCTACTTTACTTTTTTTTTTTTTCTTTTTTTTTGCTAGATAATCTAGTGTTTCAAGATCCTTCACTTACTGTTGAGCACTAGCAGGAGTCTCTCTCAGGGAAGACAGCACCTCAAAGGCAGCCCGGATTCCCAGCCGCCTCCTGAAGAGGGAGGACTGAACTGATTTCTGAGCAGCAAAAACACCACAGAGGAAACAATTTACTCACACTTCAGGCACTATTGTGTCCTATGGCCAGATAATACACTGACCCTTGGGCACACATCCCAGAGCTGTGATTAGAGATCAGAAAAGCAGACTGTCCCGGGCCTCACTCCCTCCAAGAACTCCATGTACAAGGAGGAAGGAAGCAAGTAAGCAAACGAGTCCCTGGAACTCAAGTAAACATCCAGATTGTGGTTTATATTCAATTCTGCAGTGCAGAGGCATATGCCTGTTCCAGAGGCACAAAAAAGCTCAAGCATTCACAGAAATTCATATTAGTGTGCAGAGAGAAAAGTTAGAGGGCTTGTCCTACTCCAGCTTCTTACCCTAAAAGCACAAATCCAGAGCTATGGCTTTCCGTGCTTTTTTTAATTACAGTAATCACTTTCTAACTCAGTTACTTTATTAGCAGTCAGACTATGTCATCCTGTCATGTAAGAAAAAAGAAAACTGAGAAAATTTTCTCAGGGATGGAATGAAACAGAGGAGGAAAGGATTACCAAAAAAAAAAATAAAATCCGTTTTGCACCTCTTCTGTTTACACACTGCTCTGCCACATTCCTTCTGAGTAATATTGCCTCGGGCTTATTATCCAACAAACTTCACCTTCTCACTGGAACTCTACCAGAAAAGCTACTGGGCCACTCTGGGTAAGGCCTGGTTTAGTGGGAGGTGTCTTGGAAATATGCAAGAAGGTCATTTTATCACAGGAGGGGATCAAGCTGTAACAGCACATAAAGGGAAAAGTATCTGCATCAAAGAACATTTAGTACCTTAAAACTGCACCTGCAACCAGAGTGGGAGGGCTCCTTCAACACACAGATGAAACTTAACTCTTCAAAGGTTTANTCCTCAATATTCTCTGATCTGCAACAACAGCTATTTAAACAGCACAGCAGATTTCCTTCACACACACCAAGTTGAAGTAACTCAGCCACTTGTCCTTGTTCAGTCATACAACAGTTTCTTTTTTTTTTTTTCTCTTTTCCCTATAATAGTCAAAACTGCAGATCCACAGCATACTTGGAAATATGCAAGAAGGTCATTTTATCACAGGAGGGGATCAAGCTGTAACAGCACATAAAGGGAAAAGTATCTGCATCAAAGAACATTTAGTACCTTAAAACTGCACCTGCAACCAGAGTGGGAGGGCTCCTTCAACACACAGATGAAACTTAACTCTTCAAAGGTTTAAGCTTATGGCAGAACACAGAAATTAGGAAACTCACCAGAAGGTACCCTCGAAACTGGTTGTATATTATTGCTGTAAGCAAATTCATCAAAAACAAGTTGCCTGTTGGAGAAAAAAAGGCAGTAAATTTACTGGAAAACGCCTGTTTCTCAAAGAAGTTCCAATGTATGCAGAAAATCAGATGTAAAACTTAAAAGAGGGTTTGTTTTCTTGTGTCTGATTTCCAAAACGCTTTTAATGATTGAATGTACTGTAATGTATCCATTCCCCTGTGACATGGTACCAAAAAACTGTAAGTACCTTCCATGAGAACCATCTCACAGATACCAGGCAGTAACAGGAAGAATCACAAAAACTGAGAAACTCATGATTAAACCTTCCTAGAGAAATAAAACACTGCAGATGGTATGCACAGGTGTCAAAAGTGAACTGCATTTACATTGCTGAAGACAAGAGGCAACTTACCTAGCACAGTGAAGAGGATGAAGAAGATTGAGTATGCTCGATTCTTCGAATATGCAGGTATCATCACTGTATCAAATTTAACAAAAATAGGAAATAATATTTTAATGCTTGAGATGCACAGTAGAGACCTCTATGAACTCCTGGCAACTGGTAAAAGCTCTCATACAGCTGGACTTTAGAGTGGTTTATATAAGCACACCAAAGAAAGGCAAGAATCAAGTTACTAAAGGCATGAAAAACCTTCACACAACCTTCCTCTGGCTGTACTAAGAACCATCAGCTGAAAGAATTGTTACAGTAGTCTGAGCAGAGCAATCTTACTCTATTGTTCTTCAAAAGGAGGGACAAGAGTAATTTCTGAAAGACTGCTCACCATCAGGATTATTGGCAGTAGTCAGCAGGACCAGCAGGGACGTCAGGGAATCTGGCAAATTCCGGAAATACACCACCCACTCCTTATCCTGCTGGTTATCCTAGGCAGAGATGTGCTCATTGTTAGGAGAAATACCAAGGAATTTCTTACCAAGAAGGAGGGAAAAAAATTAATTTCTTAAAAATTAGTATCAGTCAACAATCAAATTCTTACACACATGATCAAATCAACCCCGTGGAAAAAGCAAAAGCCAGTTTTCCCAATTAAGGGAATGTGCATGAATACAGAGCAATCACATCACTTATTAACAGCAATTAAAAAACACAAGGAGGAACAGGAAGCTCCACACAGAAATTATGTGTAGTTAGCACCTCAGACCCAGAAGAACAATCATGTCACAAGCTGACAGTATAGGACTCAGAACCTTCATCAAAAACACACTGGGAGGCTGATCTTGGATCCTCCACATATTTTTTTTGTTTTCCCCAGAGGTCAAGAAGAGTCAGATAAAAAAAGATGCAGAGTGCAAACAACACAAACATAAGTCAGGCAGCACAGGACAAACAGCTCTTGAATCTGCTGCAAAGACTGGAATATGTAACCCTAGAGGACACACACAAGACAAGGCAAAAACGCAGAGTCATGAATTTCATTAATAAACCTACTTCTAGAACATGCCTGCAGTATTTTGCCCTGTTAGACAAAATGAGTTTGCATGGATGTCAGAGCAGCACACCAAAATAGGAAAGTCCACTCTCTAATCTGCAATTTTTCACCTCAATGTACACGAAAGTGACTAGTTTACATATACAAGTTATAAATACACATCTGCTGAGGAAGCTTGTAGCTGAAATTAGATGTGACAAACAAAGATAATACAAAGGTCCAGAAGGCAACCAACAGTGGGAAAACAGACCTCTGCTTCTAATGCCAAAGATTCTGTAACATGGGAATTCAGGGAACTTGCTGATCGTAAGGAAGACTAGAAGCTGGTTCAAGTGCAAATTATAGTAGTAATGAAGGTGCAAAACTGAGACTAAGGACAGGACCAAAGTTACTGGGAGAAGTATGCAAGAAATTTTTTGTGTTCACAGTAACATATTTATGGAAGGCCTTAAAAAGTAAGAATGAAAAAAAATCCCAAATGATCTGAGTGTGATATCTTAAGATATAGAAAGTCTAGAAGAGAAGGAACATGCCAAGATTACTGGAACACAAAAATTATTTTAATCACAAAATTTCAATTTTGCTTTTCAGAAGAAGGAAGAGAAAAACGAAAGGAAAACCCAAAGGGATCAGAAACCAAAACCAGTACATGCAAAAACCTACCAGGGCATGGCCAGGGATATCAGTATTGAAAGGTGAGAAAACACAGAAGAAACTAAATTTAGCAAAAAGCTAGATAGGGAAGAGAAAAAAAGAAATGAGTGATAATATAAATGAAAAATTGACAAGAGGTTTGGAGACAGAACAGCACAGAGGGTTTCAACAAAAGTAGAGAAAGTAACTCAAGGGATCAAACTGGGTAAATATATAAGGAAGTGTCCTGTACACATGAACACTATGCACCTGTTAGAGCTCTCCAAATGGACTTCAAACTCAGCACATCTGACCTTTCTCAGGGAAAACAAGTTTCACTAGTTTGACTATAAAACTAGACAAGGAGCAGCTGTTGCAAGCACAGAGAAAAGGCACCCAGGCCTACCAAAGCAGCAGGAGAATTGATTACCTTTGTTCGAGCAAAGAGCAACATGGCAAACATGGTGAAGAGAGACAGATGAACAGCCAGCAGTAGAAGAACACTGTTGGAGAGAAAATATATCCCAGTATTAACAGTAACTTTACCTTATTCTTAATCTGCTCTGCTAAAAATGCAAAATGATGCCATGTAAAGAAAACCAGGAGTGTTTTGAAGAAGTTATAGGGAGATAACAGGAGGAGGTCTGAGTTTGGATACAAAATAAAAATCACACTTGTGTGCCTCAGCTCCTCCCTTACAAAAGGGCTTAGAAAAGCAGAATCAAAACCTCCCACTCAACCAGCATTAAAACACCTATGTCACTTACACAGTCATGCCAAAGCCTAGAGATCCTGCACAGACTAAAGGGAATCAGAAAGTTACCACAGCCTTCACCTCTGTGACCTGATCTCACTGAGCATGAGCTACCTGATGCAGAAGGAAGCTGCTCAGCTGCCCCACACCACTCCTGTGAAAGGATGTTCTCTGTGCTACAACCTACCTGGCCATTTCAGGCAATGTGCTGTTGATACTTTTTAGAGTTTTCTTCATCATAGAAGAATTCTGGAGGAGGAAGAAGGGGCGAAGGATTCTTCTTATTCTCACACTCTGCAGAAAACAAGAGATCAGACACTGAGTTCCTGCAAGACTGGCAGCACAAATACTTTGAATGCAAGTTTGTTAAGAAGCACTTGGCATACACGTGGACAAAACCAACAGTGGAACAGAAAAAGAAGTGAGCTCTGCTCTTCTGAGCTAGCAAAACACCAAAAAGGATTCCATACCTCATTAAAATTGAGAGGAGAGATTGCTTTAAAAACACACACTGACATTTCAGCAGTCTCGACAGGCCACTAATTAGAAACAAGCTAACTTTATTGCTTAGTAGACATAACAATCTGGCAAGAGATGGCATTTTTGTACTTTCTGCCAAGGTCCATCTCAAGAAAGGGACTAATGGAGAGCTACTTTCAATAAAAACAAATACATATCCTAAAAATAAGTGCCTAATTTCAATTTTCAAATCTTTAGTTACAAAACTGTTCGTTTCTGTCTCTGACAAAACTCAAGCTCCAATTGCTTTTTCCCCCCCACAACACTGCAGCAAATCATCTTTTTGATTCTTGCAGTCAAGACACTTGCAAGCCTTCAAGTTATTCCTATCACTTATTTGCTACATCAAGTGTTTCAGCATCCTGCATTTTAGAATCAGTCTTCCATGGGCCACACTTAGTAGCAAAAAAAAAACAACATAAAAACCACTTTCTTTATTTCTATCCTCTTGTTCATCCATCCCTGCAGTTGAACTGCTCCTTCTGCCACTGCTTTATGTTGGGAGGCTCCTGTTCAATCCACCTGTCCACTATCACACCTCGAGATTTTACATTTTAAGAGCATGTCTCTCCTCTCTCAGTCACTTCCCAGCATTTTTACCCCGTTAGTATTTTCTTAACAAGGATTGTTACTTATCAGGGACAAGGTCACCTGTATTCCCTTCTCCTACACCAGGACAGAAACTGTTTTGAACACAGCACAGCTCCAAGCTAGAAAGCAGCTGTTAAACTACATAATTACCTTTTTCTTATACTTCACTACAGAAGCTTTGCTATTTAGTCAAGTTAAGCATATAATTCTCCAACTGCACAACAAAATTGGTGCCAGGCAATGAGTTTTCCCTGCACTCTCTGACTGCTGACAGACTAAAGCAATGAGTGCTATTTAATTTTACCAACAAACACAAAGCTTACATTAAGAATCAAACAATTCTTTGCTAAGCTACATTACACCAAATTTCTTCTGTGCCTCAGTGCATTATCCAGCTATCAAAGACTAAAGTAAAGCTGTTCTTACCTCTCTGCAGAAAAAACTCAGTGACACAATCCAATCAGCAAGGGAAACAATTAATGTCAGTATATAAGCCATTAGCCATTTATTTTTCCAAAATTCTTGCCATCCAATTAAGTAACTCTGGACAAGAGGAAAAAAAGAGTAACCATAACTTACTTAATAATAAAATCCAATACCCTAATAAGTCAGCTCCAATTTTTTTCCAAGTATTTTCAATTTTACATTAGTGCTCTTAAAAAACTCCCCTTAAAATCCAAACAAAAATACATTGTTGAGAGATTTTTTTCTACAAGAACTAAAAAAAGTCAGTAAAACTGAGAGGTGCACATAGGCCATGTGGGAGAAATCCTTTGAATGCAAGAAAATTCTCCACTTAATAAACATAAAAAAGGATTTTCCAAAAATAAGCATCCCAAGAAAGGTCAATTTCTGACAATTTTTGTGTAAATGAACCGACACATATTTAATACATACCCTGATTTTATAGCTTAATGCAAGCAGCTGAGCCAAAACACTTTCCCTCTTAGAAAAAATTACTTCATTTCATTTCACACAATTAGGAAAATTAGGTTTAAAAAAAAAAGGGAACAAATGTCTTAATTTAGTAAATATACACTGGCTAAATTCTCCTGAATGAGGCTCTAAATTAGAGTAAGGTGATTTTATCCTGCAAACACCTTCTACCACACGCCTGCTGTCTCACTGAACAGCAGAGGAACGAGATGCCCACCTTCACAGAGACATCAAGCACGAAGACAAGGAAGCAGAGCAGCTCCAGGCTCTCCGTGAGGCCACAGGGAGGATTCCAGGCGGGAAGGCGGAACCGCACGTCCGACGTGACGGTCAGCGAGGAAGGCTCCTCAACAAAAGCCAAAGCCAGGATCACAGTAATGGTCAGGCTCAAAATCCTGTTTGGATAGAGGTGAAATCCAAAACAAAACCGACAAAAAGCAGAAAAAAAGCCATTAAAAATAAAACCAACGAAGCCGTAAAAAAAAAAAAAAACACGAACAAGAAAAGCCCGCCCCAAAACAAACCTCAAAAAACCTGCCCCAAACCAAACAAACCTACCTCAAAAAGCAGTTTACTCACAAAAGGAGTAAAAATAATAACAAAACACTTCCAGTAAAGCGATTTTCTTTGAAACAAACCAAGTTTATGGTATCATATTTCACTCAAATGGGTTAGACCGCAAGGCAGCACTTGACCAGCATGTTGTTGCCTGCACTGCAGATGTAACTGCTGACCACCAAATAACCCGAGGTGGTGCCCCTTTGAAACCAACAGCAGCAAACAATCTTGCTGGCATCCAATACGTCTAGAAATAGACACTTTGAAAACTCTTAAGGCACAGGGCTATAAATCATGTTAATCAGACCACTCAGACAACAGTCCTGTGGCTGTTCCAAAGAGCCATCTACGGCATCACAGTCCCATAAAATTTGCTGCTCTCCATTTCCATCATGTTCACCTGTGGTCAATCCCCTTGCTTCCCACAGCAAGTTCTCATAAAGATTAAAAAAAAAAATTATCTAATTGTCTAACAAGCAAGAAAGACAAAGAGTGGCTTTTCAGAAAGACTAACTCCCACACAAAAAAGCAGAGAGAATAACCAAGTTCTTACCACTGGCAAGTCCTGGAATAGTACCATCGATAGAGCCACAGGGATCTGGAGTCCACACGGTGATTTATAGATCGATACTGAAGGCAGGAAGCAAAAAGGCCAATTCAAACATTATATTCACTCTGTCTCAAAGACAGTGATCAAGTGACCAAAGCAAACCAGATTAGTACATGTTATTAAGAGCATTATTAGAATTTTTAGAAATTATCAGAGTATCAGGTCACCCATGACCACAGAGGTACTTTGCATGTGTGAAAAGGGAAAGGCTTTAAAGAAGTTCTGCTACCTAAAGACCACACAGCTGCTCAGATAATTAAACTGTGTGCCAGTCATCTGAAGCAAGCACTGCCATAATTTCAAATAAAAGTGTTTGTAATAATTTGGTGAGTATTTTATGTACTTGGCAAAATGACCCACCCACTTAACCCCCCCTCTCCAACATTCACTCCAGTCATGGATCTTCTTTTGTCTTTCTCTTCCAACAGGCCAGGAGATGCAAACAAATTAATGCTGAATAGAAGAGACCTCAACCTATGTCTTTGAAAAAAACATGCTTTCAGATCAGAAAGTGCCTGTGATTCTTCAGGAATGCCCAAAATCCATCCCTCTTCTGTGACAGCTCCTGGGTTGTTCTTACTCTGCCCCTGCTGAGTAGATGCTTCCAGAAAGGTGGCCACACCTGAAATACATCTGACCCCCAGAAATCTCCCAACCAAAAGCCATCTAGACGCAGTAAGAGAGCTCAAGAACTGCCCTTCAGCATTCCCACTGCCTGGGAGAAAACAGGAACCTGCAGTAATGGCCAGTAAAGGAGAGACAAAGAGGCAATCAAGACTTCCAAAGGCACCAAAATCAGCCGAAGAGTTCCAGTGTCACATTTAAAGCCAGCCTTAAACTTTTAAGCTTTTACCAGCTCTTAAGACGGGCAAGTAGTCAGATTGAGAGGCAAATTACAGGGTTTGCTCAAATAGTTTCTCTTAGCAGTAAGTTAGTCACTATCAAAACACCCATAACCAAACCAATCCGAACAAATAAACAAACAAAAAACCACCATGAAAATCACTCCACAAACCAGCATGTCTTCTGAAACCCTTCAGGAGATTACTTCATTGTGGGGAAAAATATATTTCTCCTAGGCAGAAGTTCACTGAGACTTGCACACCACAGGAATTTGAAATTCTGATTTTGCTTTGTGAATCGAGATGGTGGTTTACAAATGTTGCCTGAACACAGAAAAACTTAAAAACTGGCAGAGAATGTGACAAATACCCAGCATGGGAAGCACAGCAGCTAACAAAAATGTTTTTACTTACTTGTATTGCATCTTCAATAAATACTATGGCTTGGTTTATGTAAAGGTCATTATCAGCTCCAGCACCTATGAAGTCAAAAAGAAATAAGAATCACCTGCTGTATTTTGGATTAACAAACTTTGGATAAAACAGCTTATCAGTTAACAGAAGGTGCACAATCACAATTCTCATGACAAAGGGCACTGTACACATACACAAAAAAAGAGAGAGTTCCAGCCACATTTGCTCTGTCAGCAGCACAGTGCATTACATTAAATAAGTAATAATAATATTAAACAACTCGTGTATCTTTCTGTGTTTTGCCAAAAGGTTCTCTTTCAAGTAGCCAAATTACACTGCCAGTTAAGTACCCCAAAACTACACAGGGACAAGTCCTAACAGGCAAAATAATAGAGATTCAAATTGTTCTTTGACAAAGTGCACAGTCAAGTGAAGCCAGAAAAATCAGGCACTACTATTAAAGCAATTTTTATTTTTGTTTAATAAAGATACTGTGGTTTAAAGTGATCTTGTTCCTTCAAAACCAACAGGAATCTCCAGTCATACGAGAACTAAATTAGGTGCTTTTTAAATTTGTTCTGAGAGTTATGATTACCATACCAAACATATCAGAGCTCAAGACAGAGCATTTGTGTCAAAAAACACAAATTGAAATAAAATACCACTAAATTAGTTATTATGCCACTTTTCAAGACTCATTACTGAGAAGTCTGTGTGAAGATAGTCACATAAAAAATAACGGCCAGCCACTCGTGTTTACTTGAAGTAAGACCTTTCAGGAACTAACCTGGCAATTAAGCCAAAAAGAAAAATAAAGGCAGTTAAGGTCAAAATAAGGAAAAAAAAAAATAAATAAAAAGAGAGCTAGAAAAAGAGATAAGAAACTGAGGGCAGCTCAAAATAAGAAAAACATATGCTAGTGGAACCTTCCCACAGAGGGGAAGAGCCCCAAGGAGCATTTCATACCATCTCCACCAAGGAGACATCAATCACAACCCAGGAAACAACAGGCAAGACTCCATCCCAGCAGTAGCACAATGCCTTCCTCCAGACACCAAGCAATGCCAGAAACACCACGGAGCAGAGCCACAGACAATTTTATGTTCCACATGATTCAGTAGCACCAATCTCCTACAAAGACTGCAAACGGTTTTTAAATGTCACCCTTTATCTGAGCATCAGCAACAACAGTTTTGTGCTGATGCTGATATGAACCACGGCGCAGAGAAAGGTCTGAGCATAAACAGCAGGCAAGTCAGGCAATAAAGATATAATTTTTTTCATGACAACTCACACTAGTGAGATAAAAATAAAAGTTGCTTAAAGGAACCATTAGCTAAAAGGATTGCAAGGCCAGCAAAAGCTTTAGGTACTTGAAGCACACAGCAAGCCACTAGTGTTCATGCCAAGGATTTTGGAAGGGCAGAATCTAAGTGACTGTTCATAGTATAAAAATAAAACAGGGAAATTAGCCAAAAATGTGTACTTTAGCAATTTCTCCATGCATTCTACCATGGATACCCAACTTATTCTGCAACTCTTAGTCACAGCAAGTGACACTTAGTCACAAGCGATGATTAAAGCATTGCTCGGTTTGGGCACACAGGATCCATCTGAGACCCCACTGCGCTTCTAGCACTGCACAAAAGAGCAAAAAGTGAAGATTCCCTTAGGTGATGCGACACACTGAGAAGAGAGAACTTAAGGCCCCCAAAGGATTCCATCCTGGGGAAACTGACATGTCAGACCTACGACAGTCACCGGCTTCGAGAAAAACTTGTCAGTGCCTTAGAGGAAAACCCTAAAATTACATAAGGAACTAACGAAGCCTGGGGCTGCAGCACCAGTGCGAGGCTCACACCTGAGCCCGGCGCTAGCGGCCCCCTCCGAGGGCTCCTCCCGGTGCTGCCGCCGGACCCGGCGCTGCCCCGGTAGTCGCCCCTTGGGCGCCATTTCCAGCCCGCCCCTGACGACTTGGGGTACTGAAGCGGGCCGGGTGTGATGAGGTGTGTGGTGGTGTGGGGCAGGATAAGTGTCGCGTTGTCACCTAAACTTCCGAGGGGGGATCCCACACGTCATTTATGGATTTAAAAAATATATCCCTGATGAGGAGTTGAATCTTTTTTGCCTCACGCCAGCTGCAGGTTCCTGGCTGGGTGCCTCAGGGCAGCTGCGGGGCCGCTTCCCGCATATATCAATCCCAGTCCTAATTATTTACATGCCTGGTCGCAGAAAGCACTTAATTATTTAATTAAGTATTTAATCACCTAGGCATTCCATAAGCAACTGTGAGCTTCACTTACGTTGCTTTTACTGTTAAAAGATGCTTCGCTAGTGCTACTTGCCCGCTTTTCTCACGGTCCCTTTCACTGATCAGTTTCAGAAAGCAGCAATTTCAGAAGAGGTGTCAGGACAATGTGACAACACTTTTCTGCCACATACTGGGATCTGTGGCCACCTAATGAAGAACACGAGATTGTATCGATCCCTCATTTTAGTATTCCAGCCTGGTGAGTAAAAGCTGACCCATCTTTTGCTGTTTATTTGAAAGTTACACGTTGTTTGTCAAACTGGGGGCTCTTTACTTCAGTGAATATTTTACACATTCACTAGTCAAGGTTGTTATAAGGTGACTCTTAATTGTAAGAACTAGTTGAATTGCAAATAAAATCATGGGCCAGGGAGCAATGTTCACCATGGACAATGGTGTTGCCATAGGCCAGCTCTCTTTCAGGGAGCTGGTGGTATGTAGGGATAACATGGTCATGATGTGTCACAAATTCAGCGAAATGGCAAAAATTTAATTGGTCTCTGTGGGCCACCTTTATTTAACTCTGAAAAGGGACATGTATAATTTTATATATGTTGGTTTAATAGCAGTGAGGTAGGTTTTGCTTTCATCTGCACCACTGTTTAGTCAAAAATGAGTTTAAAACTGACTTTCAAATAAGTCAGGGTAAGATCCAGCTGAAGATAAAAAAGAAAACTCTTTTGATGGTATCTTTACCATAATGGTTGTGCAGTGGATTGACTTGGGCTGCTCCATCACTCCCCTCCTCAGCTGGACATGGAGAGAAAATATGAGGCTACCTCTCTAGCCCTCCCCCACTAAAACCCAGTGATATAAACCCAATACCTGTTGTCTCCAGTAAAAAGTGAACATCATCAGCTACACATCAGAATTATTTCCCATTCTGAGTAGGCAACAGTGCACTGATAACATTAGGGTTAAGTGTTGATAACAGTCGAACTAGAGGCAGCAGATGAACAGACACAGTGAAAACTTCTGGATAGTAAAATAGGAGAGACAATCTGTAGTCAGCACTAGCAGGCAGGAAATAAAATGCAATTTGTACAGGTGTTGTAAATGCCATTGCTAAGAAAGTGTCTGAAATAGAGTAACAACACTAACAGTAACTGTAACAACACAGGCGATGTGTATAAATATTATTTTTGTGCTATTATTTTTTATTTGCATTAAAGAAAATGTCTCCTCTTTCCTCTTCTGTGATTATCCAGAATGAGAAACCAGTAACTTCAGGAAGAAACAAAGAAACAAGTTGTCTTCAAATATACAACAAATTCTTGAACTTCTGTTAGGAACTCACCCACACTCTGGCTGGGATGGGAAATGCCCAACTAACTGTGAAGGAAGGCAAATCACAGCTGGGGTTTTCCATCCTTCCTACCAGCAGCACCCATTAAGGTAAGTTAGTTATATATTTAAATTAGTAACATATAACAAATACACAATGAACCATGCAGCATCTTTACCTACAAGTGAATTAACTCCTGAATTGTGGGAAACAAATGTGGAGAATGTGCCCTTTTCAGCATTTTCCACTAGCACACTGTAAGACTATTTTAAGAAAAGTCTCACTGGCCTAAGCTCTCCTGTTGTTTGCCCAGGACTGCAGAAATGCATTTCTAGTTTTCCCTATTAGAAGTGTACCTTTAAATCGAGGTTTAAATAAAGAAATGGGAACAGCTAAACATCAAATGAAAAGGCAGAAGAGGGCCTCAGACAAAGGAACAAGTCCATCCTTTTTTATATCAAGTCCATCCTTTTTTATTGCTCCACAGCACTGAAAGAATGTAAAAGATCAGTTGAAGTCATGAAATTAAAAATTACATTTTTGCAAATCATAGGTGAGATGTGGGTAACACTCTACTGGAGCTCAGAGGATTCTGGTTTTCTACTTCATTCTGCATTTGCATTCATTCAAACAAAACAAGAAGCTGAACTCTAAATTTGATCCCACTAATATGAAGATTACCCATCTGCTTCAAGATAGACATGCTTCCAATACCTTGCCAAGTTAGACCTTGTGGCCACTCAAAACATTGGACCACACTACAAAGCCAGTGCCAGGTAAATAAAAAACATGTAGAATAAGAACTGAGTCAATTAGCATGACAAAATTACAAGTTTATTGTAATGTCATGTTTTTCCCCCTCAACAGCACATGCCAGAACTGTTAAAATTTTACACATTCAGCTGAATGTTACTCAACAGTCATATCCAAATTATCAGAACCAAACAAAAGACTACCCTGGGTTTATTTATGATTATCCAAATATTTTAAATTAAAGGCAATTAACTCAAGAAGTTGAAGAAAATCCTTAATAAATGATCCCTTAGCCAAACTACAGTTTAAGTACATTGGGACTAAAACAGGGAGTCAATTAAAAACATTGATTACAATGGTCAGCTCAAGAACTGTTAAGCAGGTCTTCCCTGCTCATTATCACAGTATAATCCAGTTTTGAACATTCTGTTTGGCAAATCAGTTAACAAGACAGGAAGTCAGTCCACATCTTCAGCTACAGAAATTCCTTCCTTTTGTTCCAGCTTGGATACCTGCAGGTAAAAAGGAAACCAATTCAGTAACAAAACCAAGTTTGTTCTTCCATCAACATCTGCTACTTGTTGTAAAAGAGACACACAAAGATCAGGTTTTTATGAAGTGTATAAATCTTTTGGTTTGACCAAATGCTGCTGATCTGGTGGTGTGGCACTGGAAAAAGCAGAAGACAGCGTGCAGATACCTCGTCCTTGCAGGTAGATGTGCCAGCTTTCTTCTGAGCTGCATCACAACTCCTTCAAATTATGCCAGCTATTAAAATCCCAGTGAACACTTTGGCACCTGCATCGCTTGTGCTCTGACCACAAATCCTTTACTTGAGACACAGCTCCAAGGCAGAAGCCACAGACAGCACTGCCAGAGTTCCTGGGGTTGTTCTAAACCCCCTCAGCCAGGCAGACCTGAATGACATGGAGACTCCAAGAGCAAGTCTGGCAATTCCCAGCAAATGCTATGATCTCAAATTCCTTTCACCCCTGTTCCTTCTGCAGGAAATACAAAGGGAATTTTGCACTAAAAATGAGTGGATAACTAAACTGGCTTGACCACACTACAGACATCCAAAGCAGAAAAGTACTTCCTACAAATCCAACAGATTTCTCTATCATTAGCACTCCCAATTGTTTCCATTCACAAGTGAGCTCGAGCTGTAACATGACTCTCCTACAGGAAAACCTGGCATTACCTAACTAGAAGTGGGTTTTATGTCAAGTTTATGCCATATTTTCACAGTCCTGTAACTATGCCAGAAAAACCTTAAGTGCAGATTGAGTCCCAGGGGCAGAAGCATCAGTGGGACACTCTCCTACAGAAAGTGATTCTCTTCAGAATTACAATTGTGCTGAACACCTACAATAAGAGGAAACTCCTCCTGTATTCCTTGTCTTGAATAGGGCAGATTTGACTCAAACCGCTGCAAGTTATTATTTTCCTGTCTTGCAAAGAGCTGCAGGAGTTATCAGTTCAGGTTACTCTTATCTACACAATAAAATCTTCCCCAAAATTGTCTCCCAGTTTCCAGGAATAAGCTGCAATGGCCACTACCCTTGCAGAGCACAACTGCTATTACATACAAATCTAGTTAGAGTGTGTAACAGTATCCTGCATCATTAAAAGATCTTAATCACATTTACTGTAAGCATAAAATAACTAAATTTTGGTCCAGACCCTACAAAAACATTTTGCCTGACTCCCACTGAGGCCAAAAGAAATTTTGTCCTGGACTTCAGTGGGGAAAAGTCTTAATATGATGTAAAAAATCCCCCACCATATATACTTTACAATAAAGTACTGCACATGGTAGCTTTTATCCCAGGCTTCAAGGTAGTAAAATACTATTACAACATGTCTGGCATTTCACAGATGAAGGAATTAATATTTTATTACATGTATAAACATATTCTTAAAAGCAACTGGGGTGTAAAATCCCTGGCAGAAAAAACTTCAAGGTGCTAAAATTCTTCACCCCAGCACTTGTGCCATAAAAGAGGCATTAAAATAAGTTTGAGGGGGTGGCTAAAAACTATAAAAAGTTAAGCATGGTTCCAATAATCGCCTGGGCCCCTCCCCATCTCAGTGCTGAATGTGAGCACAGTGCCATTACTGCTGCTGTGTCTGAGCAAACATGTATTTGTGAGTCAACTCACTTGAGATTCAAAAAGGGGATTGCTGCAGAAGCAGCTGGGAGAAGCACTCACAGTGAATTGCTGCCTCTTACACTTTCCCCACGCTGATGTAGGTCAAGTCTGAATTCTGCAATTAAGCAGATCCCTTCAGACAGGTCCTGAACTGAAACCAAAACACAAAAGCTTGTTTCTCCCATTAGGAAAGAACAGGACTCCATGAGTCTGATACCACCTATTACTTTCTGTCCTCAACACATGTATACTTTTGTTTTTTCTTTTTCTTGTTTTCATAGCAGTATGACAAAAAAGAACCTAAACAGCTTACACTGAAATCAGAGGACTTAGCCCCACAGTTATGTGAAAAGAACAATCACAATTATTTTTGTAATAACTACCACCCTAAATATCTTTTGCTGGAGATTCATTGGAAGCAGGCTTGACCCACTTTGAATAAATACAAAACCATTCCAGAGGCAGAGGGCATTTACCTGTTTGTCTATACACCTGAACTGCCAGGACCACGAGGTGTTGTAGAGAAAGGGCCTCAGGTCAAACCGGTTGTCGTCTGGACTGTAGTTTTCAGCGTGGTAGGAAGGGGTGAGGGTGGTCATTTTGTGCCTGTTGACTGAGTACATCCTGAAGAAATGCTTAACCTTGGATGCCACCTGGTGTACAAAGAATGTAGCTTTGATTCAGATGAAGTTTCTTAGTATTTTGATTAAGAAATTTAGAGGAGCACAGTATTTTAGAGACTGTTTTCTACCTTTACACAGTCTAGGTATTCTTTCAAAGCAAGAGCCATTTTTTGCCTCAGAACACATAGCCAAAGGCTTCAGGAGTAGTTGGTCATCTGTATTTCAGAGAACAATTTTCCCCAAGGTATAGTTCTGAAGTAATTGTTTTCAAATTACCCAATTAACAACTGTTTTAACAATTTGCAGCACAAACCAAGCTCCATTTAAGAGACAGAGACCAGCTTTTCCAGCATATTCTGCTGCAGCTGTAGAATAATCTCTAAACACAAAATAATGAACCTGTTCCTTTCAGTTAAAAGGAATAAGACCTTTCTCCAAACATACTCTATTTTGGCAGTTATAAAAGCATTAAACTATTTGATTTTTTTTTTTTCTTTTTGGTATATTACCTCTCTTGGTGTACAAATCTCCTTCCACATATTAATCAGCTTACAGAACATACTGTATGGTCCAGCCTTTGCAATTTTCCTTAATTTCCCATAGATCGAGAGCTCTGCATATGTCATCCCCATATCTGCCTGAAAACACACACACACACAAAGTCACTGAAAATCTTAACTATGCAATTTTTAATGAATACTTTCATGGAGCAATTAAAATAACCCAGTTAAAAAAACACCAAAATGAAATTGTCAATGTTGAAAAGACATAGTAATATTATGAGCAGAAATTAAAAAACCCACTGGAATCTGTCTGAATTGGGAGACTGGAGGCCACAGAGGTAGGGACAAACCCCAGATTTTGGGGTAAGGCTTACCAGAGCATTTTACAGGCACTGCCCATTATTACCTCGTCAGTTTGAGCCACTTGTCCATCCACCAGGGGCTCCAACTCTGCAGTGGGTGGAGCTGACATGATACTGTAAGGGAGAGGGAAAAGGAAAAACACGGATTCTATGCAGTCTTAGGAGTGTTGGTTTGTTAAAACAGCACCTGGCTCAGACAGTTCCTCTAATTTAACAGGAGGAGTTCCTCCAGGAGTTAACAAACACAGTCACTGAATCACTGCTCACCTCCTGAGGGCCGTGAGCTGGAAGTTTTCAATGCAGTACTGAATGAAGTGCTTCAAATCAGTCTTGCTGATGCCACCAATGGGGTTGATGTCAGCACTGGAGCAGTCGTACTTGGTCAAGTAACCACGGAGACTGAGCAAAACAGGAAACTTTGTACAGCAACAGTTCATAGCAATGGAACTGCAGCATAATATATAATCCTTGACACTACAGAGAATTTATTTATAGCATGAAGAAAGGGAGAAACAGACTGCAGATTAATAACATATTTATACCTAAAGGGCAAACACGTTTAACTGCAACAGAGCTATCCTAAAGCCCTGAAATTTGCAGAGGATGATACTTTAAACAATCATAAAGCACTGCAAAACTGTCCATGCTGAGGCAATATGTGCAAAACAATTAAAACACTGTGCTGACCAATTAAAACAATAAATCTCAAAACACCCACACAACCAGCACACAGGGCTCTCAGAGTTTTAGAGGTTACCACTCCCACAGTCTTAAAGGGATTGCTTTAATCTTTGAATACTCAGCTCTAATAACTGTACTCCAGATTGTAAAGTCTGTTTTTTCAGCTCAAAGTTCACATCTTAATTCCTAATACAGTAACTGAAAATTCAACAAATTGGGAAATTAGGCTAGTGAATGCACAGGTAAGCTCTACTGAAAACAGCATTTTATGGGAAAGCTCTAGCAATACTTTGGCTAAACCTCTGAAAAATACATAACTTCCCATTCAGGCTGATTTAACTATTTTCATTCATTTCACTGTTACCAGTGTATTCTTAGGTTGTTACCTCTTCTGAGTAATAATCTACAGTGGGATTTGGTAGGGTTGCTAGGAAATGACAGCGACCTGTTCCACCTGGGTTTGGATTTCTAATTTTCACCAACCTTTCGTCCACATTGGCTGAGCCCAGCACCAGCAGTCCCCCTGGCATCCCACGAGCCCACAGTGTCAGCTGAGCAAACAGGTAGGCAAGGACCATTCTGATTCTGGCCTGCAAAGCAAAATGAAAAGGAAAGCAAACTGTACATAGCAGAGTGATTTTTTCCCCAGTCACTTTTATTAATCACTTGTCTAAACAAACCCATGAAGAACAAAATGCAGGCAGGGTAAGCATAGCTGCAAGGATGGTCTTGTGGAGAAATTGCTGAACACACTCAGGAAATCCAGGTTCAGTATCTGCTACTGCCACAGACTGAAAAGTTCCTCGTGGCCAACTGCAAATTGGGGAGTAGTTGCCATTTGCTACCTCTAATGGCACTAACAAGGATCCATGATGGATGAAGTATGCAGATAAACTATACCCTTGTATAAAGTAAATAAATCCCTCTAGTTCCCTCTAGTCTAACAGAAAATATTTGTAAAAAGTTCACATTGCTTTTGTCCCCATTCTGAAACTCAGCTTTTTCTAAGGATGGCAGTAATGCCAAACCAACCTGGGATCCAGCCTCCAGCTCCAGCTGCAGCTGTGGGTGATATTAAGCAAATACCCACACTCCTCTGTGACCTAAGCATCTCCTGTTGCCAAAAAGCAGATAAAGGATTCAATGTTTGCTTCCAGAGCAAACAGCTGGATTTCTCCAGTCACAGAGGGAGAAAGATCAAGTCCTCAAATTACCAAAAACTATCAAACAGGATAACCAACACTCAGAACTAAAGCAGAGTTGCTGGTTAGGTTGGAAAACCAAAAAAAATCAAACCAAAACCCACAGAACCAAAAGGGTGTGAGCTGATTCAGCCCACAGGACACACACCTGCACATTCTGGAGTGCCAGGTTCTCTCTGCTGCTCCCTCCATGGACAGAAAACTGGGGAGTTCGACTTGTCACCACGCTGAAGATCCCCACAACAGCTTTCACAGCTGCATCGATGTTCAGGTTGATGTGGTAGCTGAGAAGAATTCAAGCACAAGTGACTCAACCAGCACAACCTGACTATATAAAATAGAAAAAAAAAAAAAAAACAAAAAAAAACCCCAAAAATCCACCCATCAAATGAGGTTTTTAGAGCTGCTGAAATCCCAGATCTGGATGAAGAAACTTAGGAAAGAATAACACTTTTCAGAGTCTGTTTCCAAAATCCCATGTCCTTTGCCAAATGCTTCTAAGTTTACCTCACTTTAACACTTAAATAATAGTATCTTAGCATTCCTACTTAACCCACCTCCTATTCCTCTCTTATATTTTTCCCGTTTTCGTGCTTGTTTTAGATGTAAGTCTTTGCCAGGACATGATGTTTTCCTCCCAGCACTTCTGAGCTTGTACCTGCCTATTTGCTCAGCCAGCAGCTTGGCCCTGTTGCAGGTATCCTGGGAGGAGTTCTCACTAGCCATGTAGCACGTGGTGAAGACACGCCTGCAGAATTCCCGAGGATCCTCAGGGATGTAGGTGTCATCGTTCACAATCCTGCGTGCATCAGCCAGCACATCTGCATCTGAGGACACAGGAAAAAACAAACAGAACAAGAGTGGAAATTATTGTGCTCCTCAATTTGCAGGAAATGCAAATAACTTGTACATCACTTGTATTCCAATTAAGCTTTACATGATAAATAAGATGACTACATCTAACTGCCCCCAAAAATTTTCATCTATCAAATAAAAGAATTACTGATTTTGCCCCTGATTTTGAGCACAGAAATGTTATATCCTTTTGCTCTACTAAAGAATTTTCATAGAAAACATGATCCAGTATGTACAAAGACTTAGCTAAAAGCATGAAGCTTGCTTAAAGCCAGTTTAAGAACTTAAACCATTCCTAACCATGCTGGTTTTAATAGAAGGGGAAAATTTTCAGAATAAACTGAAGACTGCATCAGCCAACATTTGAACAATAGTCTAGACTGAGACTAGTCTGAGTTCCACATCCAATCCTTAAGCCCAAAATGAAAACCATTATGCCAATTCAGAGAATCTAAATCTGGACACACATTTTCGCTGGAATTTCTGGAGAGATACAAAGGACTCCATTAGAACAACAGGAAAAAGGTCTGCCATTAATAAGCTCTTGCAGCTACTGCACCCAGATAATATTAACTTGTCCACAGCTGGCCAGACACACAGTTCTACTTACTGCCATTCTTGACTGCCAGGCAAACCTGGTGGCACATGGAATACACTATGCAAGCTGTAGCAGAGCTGTCAATCCCACCACTCAGAGGTAGAAGAAATCCTGCCTTGAAAACAGAGCAAGGAAGAGGTTCCACATAGCAAAATTAGAAAAAAATACGTATTGTACCACTCAGAAACACGCTCCTGTAGAAGAATGACAGGTGCATTGCTCAAGGCTGTTTCTGTTCTACTGGGGAAAACCAGAACAAACCACCCAGAGCAAATCTCCTCTGAAACTCTCATCAACTGGATAATCAAACAAGTAGTCAGTGTAAAACCCTTTAGCTAGAAAAAATTCCAGTTGTCTTCACCCTCTAGTAAGACAGAAAAGCTAATAATAAGGATTACATTGTTCATATATACTTTGTTATTACACTGAATGACTTCTTCATGTCACTGCTGCTGAACTCAAGGAAGAACAATTCCTAAAGGAAAGGTGCACAGAGCATAATGAATGAGCTACCTCCAAACTCCAACTTTGTACCTTGGACTAACATCAGTTTGGGTTACCAGCAGCACAGGACAACAATTTGGATGGTGCCTGTGGCACAAAAAAAGCTGTGTATGGCAAGGGAAAAACAAACCGAGTTGTCCTTACCTGCTTGCTGCGCCTTAAATAGTCCCAGAGCCAACACGCAGGTCCAAGGCTGAAATTACAGAACACCATAGTTCTAAGAAGGTTAGGGAATAACACCTAAGCAAGTCAACATATTTACTGTGGTCTCCCAATGAGAGACTTCCTTTACTTAAATCTAAACAACATCTTATGTTTATCTCTTTCTTAAAGTTTCTGTTTGTTTTGGGGTTTTTCTCTAATCAAAATAATTTTCAAGCAATAGATTCAGTGTTTGATTACCTGATCTCCTCCTCAGGACTGTGGTGTCTCCACTGGATTGGCATACAAGTAGGAACAGCTACATCATCAGGACATGACAGAGCAAAGTCCACTTTTACCCTGGGATAAGGATTCACTTTACTTGCCTAAGCAATAGTACAGAAGAATTCAGAAGACACCAATTTTAACATAGCACATTCCTATAAAACATCAGCTCTATAAGATACTGTGAAAATCAAGACATGCAAATACTTTTTACATTCAATAACTATTTTAACTTTTAAAATAACTATTTAATATTTACATTCAGTAACTCTTCAAACTTGGCACAGTTTACAACCACCAAGAGTTCTTACCGCCAAGCTACGAGATGAAATCTCTGCTCTGTAACTTCGAACATCCTCCAGGTCCAGAGTGGCAACCAGCACCTCCTGTGGAAAGGCTTTCAACATTAGATCACTCTACACAAACAGATAAACGATGCCTGGCAAAAGATTCAGCATCAGCTCTGGCAAAGGAAAAGGCAAGAAGCCGTACTGGGGAAAGAGATGGCTCTGGTACATAATGTGAGGAAACTGAGATGGCAAATCTGCTTTTTTCTGAAATCAAAGTGAAATCTTGTGTCTACAAAACTGGGTCATGATTAGAACATTGCAGTCTTTGACCTTTCTTCCTTTAGATAAGGGAATCTCAATTAACAGGGTCTCTCCTCCTCATGGTGATTGCATACAAAAATGTTTTCATTAAGTTCTTCCTTCCTCACAAAAGCAGGAGAGCTGCTGCAGGTAATCTGACCAGGAAGACACTCAGATCCAGTTGAATAGCACAATTTAAATATACCCTTTTTAGTCTAGAGATGTGGGCCTAGAGTCCGGAATGTCTGGGAAGTGTCCTAGCAGCTATGAGGTGAATACATTACCACATCATCCAGTGAAAACTGGGATCCTTGTGCAACTGTTTCTCCATTCATGGAAATCATGGCGCAGCCATCATAGTACAGACGATCACCATCACAGCCCTTCTGGTTTGCTAAAATATATATTCCACCATTCTGCCAGGGAAACAAACATGCAGGGAAGAAAAAACAAACAAACAAACAAACAAAAGAAATGTTCAGAATATAGCACCTGACAGGATGCTAAAAATCAAAATGTTATTTCTCCATTCCTGCCCTTCTTACAAACTTCCTCTCCCTTTACATGGCTGAGATTCTCTCTTGACAGGAGTCTCTGTTAGTAGCAAGAGTCATTCCCTCAACCCAAACAGAGAGAGCTGCACTTCTAAATTGAAATTCTGAGTTCAAATTGAGGTTGGGAAAAGCAGGAGGGTGATGACAGAAGCTGTGTTTGGATATCAGAGAAGAGGGCAGATACTGTTAAATGTAAGCAAAGCACATTGAATTACCATGACAAAGCAGCTTTTTCACAGTGTAATGTACACTCACAGCTTTATTTTTGTCCCCATCACTGCTAGATAGGATTACAGTCCAAATACTTAAAGTCTTCTCATTTTTAAAACAGAAGCTTTCCAAGTAGAGAAGTGCAGACCTTTGCTGTGGCAGAATTGACCAGATCCACCCGGGCGTGAGCCTTCCGCAGCACGTGGTGACTCCCGGAAGAGTTGGTGAAAATTTCCACTCCATCCAGTCCCATCTCAATGTGAGGGCTGCCAAAGCAAAAGGCACAAAAGTGAATCACTGCTGTGCTGTGAAAACTGCAAATATCGTTATAAAAGCACTGACAAACAGAAGCATCTGTGTCACTGTCAGTTTTCTGCATGCCTTAGCTCAAACAAGGGTAGGGCTTTCAAAAAGGTGTGTTTTCTTGCATTGCCCAACCCTTCTGTCAAAGACCAGCAATGGCTGCAGAGGTCAGGAGGGCTTTTGCTCATTCTGTTCTAAATGAAATCCCTTCCACTCTACAGAAGGTCAGGTCTCAAAGAAAGAGAGAATAACATTATCTTGGTCTGAAAGAGCAACATGGATAAACACTGCAAAGTTAGTTGTCCCATTTTCCTTGTCTCTTAGTAAATCCAAAAACAGAACCACAAGGAGAAGATTTTTACTGCTTTTTTTTCTTTTTCCAAAGTCATGAGAAAGAAATACTGGGGGAAAAAAAATCACATCTTTGATAAACACACCTTCTGCAGTTACAAGGAAATCAATGTAACTGAGAGATCTGGGAAGAAGTCAGGAATGTGAGCACTAGAGTTACCTGTCGTTTGTTTCCTTAGGTCACTATTTCCACTCTGCTTCTTTTTGGTATTTCTCCTCTACCTTCTGTTTTGAACTGATTTAGCTTAACCACCTACATTTCTTTGCCATCCTGCACCTAGCCTCATGAGGTCTTTCCCACAATGTATTTATTGCTCCTAGTTACATTTTATCTTACTGGCACTTTCTGAAAGATGAATTACATAGAAGAATAATAAGCAGATCTTTTCAAACATTTATTTCAGGCAGCTCCAGGGTATGTTTTAGTTTACTTTTTTTTTCCTCTTCTCCTTTACCTGTTTGGTGCCCAGAGTTCTTCACATATTTCTGCCCCTAGGCAGGTCTCTTTGGTTACTAGCACTGCATCACCAAAAGGAACAGTTTCCTGAGGAAAAACAAGAACATTCTTACACACATGCAGTAGAACAAGCTATTCAATTCAAAAACCTAACTACAAAGCTTAAGAAAATATAAAAATTGAATGCTCACTTATGTGAAATTAGTGACATAATAGCAATCACATTATACCTTCTTTTATTTTATACCAAGTCTGAGAAAAAATTCTGAAATGTAAATTTCTGGACTAATTGAAATTTCGTGTTTCAATTTCAGTAGCATTCAGATCCAGTGCTTTGCTTAAAGACAGGAATTAAACAATTCACAAAACAGAGAGTGTTGCTAGGAATCACACTCATGCTTTAGAGGGAACTAACATAAATTTTAGATCCTTCTGAACTAAGAAGGTTTAAATGATTTTTAATTTAATTTTTTTAACCTAAAAACACATACTCAATTCTAGTCTCAAGCACAGATAAACTCAGTGCCAAAATGGTGCAAAATATGGCAGTCAATGTTCTGTATGTACAAATAGCTGAGGCAGATTTAAAATTTACTTCCTTTGCTGCCACATACTAAGACAAAAACTGTTAAATTATCCTCTCATTTAATGTAACTTAGAACCACCACTGAAACATATGAATCTACAACATGACTGGCAGAAGAATTCTGGGGACTACAGTTTTTAATTGCTGAATCTGGAAGATGCTAAAGTTAAAAAAAAACAAACAAAAACACCTTACCTGTCCAGTAACTTCCTGAATGATCCTGGGTAGAAAATATTCCTCCACATGCCTAAATCAAGTTTATAGATTGTTAATACATCATTACATAAATCACAGCGTAAGAACTGGTTCTCATCTCACCTTCTGACGTTGCTTAAAGAAACCATATTGAAGTTATCAGGGCTGTGTGTGCTTAAAAAATGAAAAAATACCTTGATATTGTCTGTGGATGCAGCAATCCAGCAGATAAACACAGCCCCTTCCAGCCCTGAGCTGGGTGTTCTTAGAAAGCACACACCAGGAAAATGACACTTTACACTGGCTGTAGGGTCAAGCAGCCCCACTTTTTCTTCCAGCTCAGCAACTCAAGAGTTTGGCTGCTCAATAAGCTTCCTAACCAAGCTGCAACCATCTCGCTTGGCTGACTCTGTCCTGCTGCTCTCCCTGTAGCAGCCACTGATGATTTGCTGTAGATATTTCAACCCTGTTGCTGTGGCTGCCAAAAGCAAGCTGTGCTTTTTAACACAATTCTAACAGTTGCCAGCATACCTTGCTTTGTTCCATGGGGTGAACCATCTAAGTTCCCTGTAGTTTCCTGCATTTGCCAGTGATATTTTTGGTCTGATGAGAAGAATCTTCCTTAAATCATAAAACAAAACAGAAAAGCTGAGTTAACACATGATGCACAGCCAAAAAAGGCTATATATGAACACTGATTAAGATCAACTCCTTTTTTTCTTTTATAATGTAACAATTTTAAAAATTTCTTTTTGCAGACTCAAGGGGGTTTTCTGAAGTTGTTCAGAAAGCAGTGGGAATTTAGTTTCCACAAGTCAGAAAAGAAAAAAATAGATCACGGAAAACCTTAGTTGTCGCTCTCAAAATTTAGCAAATAGGAAGACAAATCCATCACTCTACAGAGCACTGAAGAATCTTGCTTGAAGGCCAAACTGGTGTCTGAAAAACTGTGTTACATCACATCAAGAACTACTTACTTATTTAAAAAGATCACTCGACAATTGTAGCGAACATTTCTGTGCAGAACAGGCCTGTGAAAATAAGAAGCAAAAATTAGCAGTGACCATACTCACTAAATGAAATTACAAAAAGCTACAGAATCTACTTTACTGCAGAAAAACTACTCATAAGACCTCACCAGAGGGAATCAAGCAAAACAATATATCAAGTTTTAGCTTCTAATTTTTTAGTTAAAGCAGTTGTTTGAAAAAATCAGAGTCTGCAGACATTAAGGTTTCCAATATATAACTGCAATTATCCTATTTCTCTCTTGAAGGGCACAGCCACCAGCAATCTTTGGCAGGATTATCTTTCAGAAAGTGTTCTGCACGTTGCAGTCCTGGTCATGATAATTAAAAGGGGAAAAGTAGAGCAGTTCCTAAGATATGTTTGAAAGTTTGGTGCAGAGCCCTCGCTATCCAGAGCATGGCACAAGCAGCATTCCCTAAGGACTTACCCCTTTATCACAGCTACACAAAAAAAAAAAAACAACAACTTACATTCCCACATCACAGATAATATCTTGAGTAGCTGGAGACTCCAAGAGCTTTTCCAGAACTTGAAATGAATGCAAGAGTGTGTCTGACTCATAATAGTGATCTGAGCAGCCGTAACCACTGTGGATAGAAACAAGCAGAAATCAAAACTTCAGCCAGATCAGCACCAGAGCCAAAGAACCAAAACTACTTCAGACAGGGAACATTTCACCCACACAGATGAAATAGAGAAAATGAAGAAGGAGTGCTGTCAACGCCATCCCTACTTACAGCATTTAAAACTCTGTGGCGTTTTGTATCACCCCATGATACCCCAAGAACAGCAGCCTGGGCCCAGGCAGAAATCAAAGCACTACAGTTCCCCTGAAGGAAAACTCACTGAAATAGGTCAAAAATTATCGCTACCAGTCAGATAATGACTTGTCTTCCAAGACAAGAGACCCAATCCTGTGCTGACAACTACAGTGCTTTTCTTTGCACCGACAGCCGCATGCTGTAAGTACGGCTTTATGCACTGCAGCACCACGGGGCTGATGCTTTTCCTGACTGTTCTTCCACAGTTAACGGGAACCGCAGCAAACCCAGCGCCAGCAAAGCGCCCTTACCAGATTTCCAGCTCTGGCCCAAGCCGGTACCGAGCTCCTTTGCTCTTGGCGATGTCGATACCTGGAAGAGTGTTGGGAGCGCAGTGCCTGAATGAAACAGGCACGAGCTGCGCTGCCCCGCCCGCGGGAGGAGCGAAGGAAGGAGGGAGCGGGACAGGGGCAGCCAGCCATCCCGGCACTCACTTCTGAGAATCCTCTCCAGGTTGCCCTCAAAGTCCAGAGCCCACTGGTTGAGGGCGCAGGTGGCCACGGTCACTGCCCGGCCCATGGCGGCCCCGCCGCCTTCCCCGCTGGTTCCGGGGCGGCGCCGGGCCGGGGTTCCTCCTCCGGCCGCTCCTCCCCGTTCCTCCACCCGTTTCCTCCTCCGGCCCCGGCAGCAGCATCTGCACTGTCAGCGCTTCAAGAACCGGCTGCCTCCACACCCGGTGTGCACCCGCGCCGTGTGCTGCTGCACACCCTTATGCGCTTTCCGCAATTTTATCTCGCCAGAGCCCTGAAAAACGGGAATGCAGCTTTAGCCCGCTTCGTAACCCTGAAGCTTCTTTTAAGAGGTGTCCTTCAAACCGAGTTCAGAGTGTGAGTGCTGAAGGTAACTGGAACAGGGTCCAACGTTCCGTGTGTTTCATCATCCCGGCAGCTCTCAGGGTGCTGACGCTAGAGAGGGTGACCTCTTCGAAGTCCATCACCTCTCTTATGTCCCTCATCATGTATTCAGCCGCTGTCCTTTCTGTACTAAAGTCAGAATCATTTAGGTTGGAAAAGACCCGTAAGATCACTGAGTCCAACCACTAATCCAGCACTACCAAGCCACCACTAAAGCGTGTTCTCAAGTGCCACGTATACACGGCTTTTACCTACAGCAATGGTGACTGCACCACTGCCCTGGGCACTGTTCCAATGCCTGCCAACCCTCTCCATGAAGAAACTTTTTAATAGCTGAGCTAAACAAGCTGTGGCGCAACATGAAGACATTTCCTCTTCTCCTGTTGCTTGTCACTTGGGAGAAGAGCCTACAGGCTATAGTCTCTCTTCAGGGAGATGTAGAGTGTAAGAAGATCTACTCCTTAAGCCTCCTTTTCTCCAGGATGAGACCTCCCTCCCCACCTCGCCTCCCACCCAGATCCTGCCCAGATCCATTCCCTTCTCTGGACACTCTCCAGCAACTGCATGTCTTGGATTAAGGTGCCCAAAACTGATCCCAGGATTCAAGGTGGGGCCTCAGCGGTGCCCAGAATAGGGGGACGGTCACTGCCCAGGTCCTGCTGGCCACACTATTGCTGACACAGAGCAGGATGCCACTGTCCTTCTTGGCCACCTGGGCACACCTGGGCTTGTGTTCAGCAGCTCTCGGCCAGCACCCCCAAGTCTTTTTCTGCGGGGCCATTGGATATTGCGCAGAACGGTAGTGGAATGTGGAGAGTTCAATAACGACTCAAGGCGGTCCAGTCTGGCTTAGGGGCTCTATGGCCGCGGAGGGGGATGTTGTGACCCCAGTGCAGGTGTAGGACAGTATTCCCTTGGACAGCAGNATGGGACGAGCGCCCGCCACCAATGGGGAGCCGCGGAACGGGCGGGGCGCGCCGGGGATTGGCTGAGGCCGTGGGGCGGCGGAGGGGCCAGGAGGGGCCGGGGCCGCTGAGGGCCCGCTGGGGCGGCAGAGTCGGAGCGGCGGCGGCCTCGGGGAGCGGCTCCGGTACGAAAGTGATCCGCTGTCAGTGACCCCCGGCGAGAGAGAGCGGGCCCGGCCCCGTAGGTGGGTGCGTTCCGTCCTTGTCGAGTCTGGGATTGGGCCTGGAAGGGAGCCAGCCGTGTGGGCAAAGGGGAGCGACGAGCCGCCTTCCCCTCAGATCGCTTCTGAAAAGAAGCCTACGGGGGGAGGACTAAAGGCTGCCTTAAGGCGAGGCTGTGGAGATTCGGATTAGATGGGAGAAAATATTCTTTCGCTGTTGATGTGATCAGGCGATGGAACAGGTTGCCCGGGAGGTGGTGGATGCAGAGGGTATGGGCAGGCTCAGTCAATGTGCACATAATGCATCCGGTTCGCCGTGATGAGGCGCATGGAGCCGTGAATCAGTCCATTGTTCAGATCATAGGATGATGATCTTTAACATAGCAAGGGTTTGATGAGACTGAAAGAAAGCTACAGTGCGTGTTCCACGGAGAGGATTAGGTGATGCCGGGTAAATCGTTCTCCACTCCCACTGATTTTTGACTTAGAAAAGATTGTATCTTGTTTTCTGTGGCGTAAACGACATATACGGAGCAAGGACTCTGGGCGAAAGTATTCAATTGACAAGGTCCGGTACCGAAAATGTTACAGCAGTAGCAATTTCTCAAATTAAGAAAGGCAGTTTAGTTACAGAGATTTATGAGAAGGGGATGAAACTTTTTTTTCCCTTTTACATCTACATGTAAGTAATAAGCTATATATTATGTATGCATCTTAAAAGAATTTTCCAGTTTGCAAGAAGTTTATTGGATTACTTTGATATCAGTGTTTTGATTATGTTTTGCTGAATGTAAATTCATAGGGAATTAACTGGTGAAATTTTTTCACTTCCTCTCCTCCACCCCCAAATTTCACGTGGTCTGAAGGCTATATGATAGATTTTAGTAACTTTTATTTGTGATTCTCTTGTAGAGGCATAAGACTTACTGAGAACCAGCTGGAGTAATAGGATTCCTGTTTTCTTTCCTACAGGACATCATGGCAGCCTATCAGGAGAAAAAACTTGCTGAAGAAAGAAAACACCGAAACATGCAAAATGGCACTAAAGCATCCCAAGGCCAGTGGGGAAGAGCATGGTGAGAGAAGCCAATGACCCTAAGTAGTCTTTGTATTTCCAATTGCTTCATTCTTAATCTTAGAGATGCTGTATTCCTTTTAAACTTCTCTCTGTCAATAACAGATTTTTGTGTTGCCCTGCTCTGGAAAGCTCATGGGTAATTTGCTGTAGCAACAGGTGCTGAAGAAGAGTTCTTCAAGTTTTTGAAGGCAAGGAGTTTTCCAGATGGTTTGGGTTAAAATACACTTCTTGCAAAAAAGAAAAGCAAATCATCCAAAGGGGTAAAATTTCTAGTTCCCTCGAGGAAATATTTATTTCCCAAGATTTGGAAAACAGACATCTTGGCACTTGTGGCTGACAAGTCCTGCTGCAGGAAGATTTACAACTCATGTCCCAGTTCTCAAAGGGTTGGGCAGGTATCAGTAGGGCATTGTAGTGCAGCTGGGAGCGGCAACAGTGGCACAGCAAGTTCAACATGTGGCTCTCCAAGGTCTGGTTTTCCAAGTTTCCAAGCTTTGCATAATGTTGTTGGGATTCCAGTATCACTTCCTACTGAACACTCCACCAGTTAGAGCCATGATTGCTGTCAAAAAAAAAGTGAAATCTGTAACAATAATCTGGTTTTTGGAGGGGAGATTTTATCTAATCTCTTGCTCTGATCAACTGGCAGAGTTTTAGAGCAGTTGGTGGCAAATTTTGTTCTGTGCTGAGTTTTTTATGTCTGTTTGACCCCCAGACATGTCCGTGCCCTGAACACATTGTCAGTTTTCATCCAGTTAAGTCTAGGAGATCCACTGAAAAAATTGTCTGATGTAACTCATCTGCCTGAAACCTGGGGAAACAAAATGCTCTGTTTTGGATTGCAGGGAGGTGGACTGGTTTTCCTTGGCGAGCATCCTTTTCCTGCTCATGTTTGCACCACTGATTGTGTACTACTTCATCATGTCCTGTGCCCAGTACCAGTGCTCTCTGACTGCTCCACTCCTGGACTTGCTGACGGGGAATAAACATCTGGCTGACATCTGGAACAGGACTCCCATGCTGACCTATAGGGCTGCTGGCATCTATTCCCTTTGGGTCACTTTCCAGGTACAGGGTGGAGTTATGCTCTGGACACAGCTGTTGGCTGAATCCTTTTGCACAGAGGATGGTGGAATGTTGCACTGGCATTGACTCCTTGGTGTTTCACACTTTCCAAGGCGTTTTGGAATCCAAATGAAGCCCATGTACTTGGAAAACAAGTATGATGGGAATATACACAAATATTCTTTGTGTGGCATATTCCTTTTTTTAAGAAAAAGCAGCTCTATAATAACAATACCTATTTGTTTTAAATTAATGCACAAGAAATAGATCAAAATAAAAGAACAAGGACCTGCATGTAGTTACCAACTGTCCTGCCTCCCCACCAAAAAAGGATGTCAGCCTTACCTGAAATACATCTTTATAGCTGTAGAATAGCTAATAGATGAATTATTAGTCTAAAATCACAGCTAAATATTGCCATATTGGCTTACCCAGTGCTTACCAGAAACTTATTAGAAACGTTGTATTTAGTATGTGCATGTAAGGGATAATGCCATGAGGGGTTTTGTCTTGTCTGTATTTACTGTGAATACATTCTCTCTCTTGTAGGTGTTTTTGTACATGTCCATTCCTGATTTCTGCCATAAATTTCTCCCTGGCTATGTGGGAGGTGTACAAGAAGGTGCTGTCACCCCTGCTGGTAAGGACTTCCTTGGAATACATGCACACCCTGCAATCTTTTGAAATTACAGCATTTCTGTCCTTTTAGTGTTTAATAACCCTTGTGTAGCCAGAGGAAACATGGACATTAATGTTCTCACCTTCCTCACATGTGCAGTTGAAACAAAACTAGAAAGCCATCTAGGTCATCTTTTAGAATAAGTGATAGCATCTCTATCTGTTATAATTAGTAAAACTTGATCTGGTAGGCACCACACCATCAGTGGAAAAGCACTGGTTGATAATTTTGGCACTTAAAATTGTCAGTGGACTGTTGCTGGTATTTGACAAGATAGCTGTACCTGCTCAAGCTCCCTTAACCCAAGGGACTTGGACAAAATGTGTGAACTGTTACTGGTGGCTTGTTACTCTGGTCAGTTTTGGGGAAAGTCTAAATTCAGTTTTGTGAGGAGAAGCACTCAGCCTAGCAAAGTCTAATGGGTACAGCAGTGTCCCTGAACCAGGACAAACAGAGTCTAGTGGAACTTTCAGAAAAGTGCCTCAGGGTATTTAATTGGGAGGATGAGGGAAGAGAAGTCCTTTCATGAGCACTTGATTGAGCTTCTGTGTATTCTGTGCATCCCCACATTAATTAAAAGCTGTGTTAATGCAGGGTCACTAACACTCCATTTTTTCTTCATGTTTTAGGTGCTGTGAATAAATATCAAATCAATGGACTTCAGGCCTGGATCATTACCCATGTGCTTTGGTTTGCAAATGCTTCTTTCTTGCACTTCTTCTCACCTACCATCATTTTTGACAACTGGATTCCTCTGCTGTGGTGTGCCAATATCTTGGGATATGCAGTGTCCACCTTTGCAATGATTAAAGGCTACTTTTTCCCTACCAATGCCAAAGACTGGTATGTGAATTTTAGTAACGAGAGAACACTAATATCAGAGATTTAAATAGTGAAATAACAAATGGGTGTATAAATTGTATGACAGAGTGTATTTCACTGGCACAGAGAGCTAGGCCAGTCTGTGGCAGTGGTTCTTTGCCTCACCAGCACCGTTCCCTGTGTTTCCTGCTGCAGACCGTGGGA
>VXBB01001699.1:12816-30866 GCA_013399915.1 Illadopsis cleaveri
CTGACTGTGACACCCTGTGAGGGTGTACAGGGACACAGCACACAGCAGGGACACCTGACTGACTGTGACACCCTGTCAGGGTGTACAGGGACACAGCACACGGCAGCAGTGACACCTGACTGACTGTGACAGCCTGTGAGGGGGCACAGGGACAGCACACAGCAGCAGTGACACCTGATCAGACACCACCACACTCCCTGGCAGCACAGGGCTGGGACACCAAACACGCTTGGTTCTGTTTGCAAGCCCCACAGGTGATTTTTCACAGAGTCACCCAGGAACACCCACAGAGCCTTATTTCACTTGTTTGTTTGGCCACCCAACGCTTTGGCTGTCACAGCGTGACATTGCCGGAGACGTGGAATCATTTTCTTCCATCTCCTTTCAAAGAGGAGGGAAAAAAAAAGCTGCAGGATTGCTTCAGTTCTGTGTGCTTCCACTTCAAAGGCCAGCACAGGCCTGGTGAGGAGGGGTGAGAGCCCAGAGCTCTCTGTCAGCCTCCCCCTGCTGCTCTGACAAATCTGTGCACTGCAGCCACTCTCACATCACCCCGCGGTGTGCAGAGCCAGTGTTCAGCCCGCACACACAACAGAACAAGTTGCTAACTTCACCCCCGAGGCACAGCCCCTGAGAGCAGAGAAAAACAACTGCTGGAGCAGAGCTCAGCTCTGCTGAACTTCCAGAAAGACACTCTCCAGGATAACTCAAACAGACCCCACGTGACATTTCCAAAGGCAGGAGCACACTGAACACTGTCAGACTCAGACAGGGGGGGATACCTCGCTCTCTCGATGGCTTCTGTTCTGTGCACGTTGGACAGCTGGCCCAGGCAGAACCGGTCCCCTCCGGAGGGATCCACGTAGCCATCCACGGTGACAATGGGGCAGCTGGAAGGGACCTTGAACGTCTCCCCGACCTGCACGTCCATCTCAAAGTAGGCGATGGAACACCAGTACTCTGGAGCTGAACAGCAGACACAATGGAACAATTAACCACAGGAGGCCTGTGAAACCACTCCGGCAATCCCCTGGTGACTGTGTTTGTCATGCAGGGAGTGCACACTCACACAGGCACGGTTCTGACAGACAAAGGCACGTCTGCTGGCCCACAGAAATACTACAGGCCACAGCAAACGTGGGGTCGTCTTTATTCCAGCACACAGCAGTGCTTGAGGCTTTTGTACTTCAGAGGTCTGTGTGCAGTTTGTCATTCCAGCCAGATTTTGTAAGCCATCTGCATCCCCACAGCCCACAGCTCCAGCTCCAGCACACAGAAGTAACACACGTATGGCCATGCATGGCACAGATCTGGCTGCAGACACCAGGGCAATCCCCCCGAGGTGAAGGCAGGACTCTCCACCCTGCCTGGAGTTGGGAAGCAGGACAGGGGGGAAGAACATCCCAGACCTCACACTGATCCTGTGTGTGCACAGCATCAGGGACAGGACAGAGCAAGGGGGTACGGACCGAGGGAGCAGAACAAAATGTTGTGTTCTGAAAGCAAAGAGCTGCCCTCCAACCTCTGCTGTGTGTTTGAAAAGCTGGCCACAAGGAAAGATGGCAACTGCAGCGATCTACCTTGTGAGGAAGGAGCCCCTGCCTGTCCCTGGAGCATTCCACTGAAACCCAAACCCCCAGGCAGGCAGTAAAGGCTGACCAGGCACACCAGGTGATTTCTGTGCCACCAGGGAGCAGCTGGCCCGTCAAACCCCCTGGCTGCTGTGTGCTGCAGTTTCTGTCTCTGGACACCCCAAAACCCACAGCTGCCATAAGCTGCAGTCCCTGTGGGCTCTGGGGAGCTCAGCACCTTTGCTGACTGCAAGGATCCACTGCTCCAGGAGAGGGGAGCGCAGAACAAACCATGGGATCCCAGAGTGGATTGGGTTAGAGGGGACCTTCAGGGCTCCTCCAGTTCCAAACCCTGCCATGGGCAGGCACAAACACCTTCCACTACCCCAGGGTGCTCCAACCCGGCCTTGGACACTCCCAGGGCTGGGGCAGCCACAGCTGCTCTGGGCAGTGAGGACTCAACAGGACTCAAAGGATGAAATTAGTAGTGTAAAAGAGATACTAAACAAGGTGAAACACAGTTTAGCTACAGTTAGGTTCGCCCAGCAGTTATCAACATTTCATTCCTGGCACTGCTGTGGTAACTGGACGAAAACCAAGCAAGTTTAACTGTTTGGCTTTCCAACCATGCAGCTCCCCCCCAGCAGGGAACAGCATTGCTGCTGTTAAACACAAAATATCACCTTGCACCTGCAGCAGAGAGAGCTTCCACAGCAAGAGCAGGCACCCCTGAACTGCCACCTCAAGGGAGACTCCAGGGAAGCCTCTAAAAAGGCCCGGAGAGGAACTCCAGCACCAAAATGCAGGAAGGACAGTGCCCTCCCTTCTGGCTATGCCGGCTGACTGCGGGGCTGTGGGTCCTGAAGGGGTCTGGCATGGCCCCAGACACCTGGGCACACACCTGGGCTGCTGCCAGGGCTTGACTTGGGCACCTGAATTAAACTCAGCTCACAGCTTATGTCCCCATTCCAAAAGAGACACCCGAATTTGGAACAGATTTATCACACTAAGGTTCCTCCCCTCCTCACAGCACCAGCACACATGGCTCACAGTACTGCACTGCACGTTAGGTTTTACTCACCAGGATGATTTGATATAGGAGGCTGGAATGCGAGTTCATTGTGAACTGGCCCTTGAAAAGAAAACATGCAGTTTGTTTCACACCAGCAAAAACAAGGTTTTCTCCCCTGAACTGCTCCCCTATGAAACCACCCCTCATCAGCTCCATCAATCACAGAACAGGCTGTCCAGCATGCCGTGGACTTGGTCACGAGAAACAACCACTCAAGATGGAGAAAAGCCCCAGAGAACATATTTTCCAAAGGAAAATAAACTGCACACAGTCTTGGGATCAGATTATTCTGTCCCCTCTAGGAACTGGGTCCCCTGGAGGCAGCAGGGAGCAGGGAGGAAAGGCTCATAGTATTATATTATAAGTAACAGCAGCTTTTGCAACAAGATGTCAGGGCCTCGGGAGGTGTCAAAACAGGCAGCTCCGACAAGTGAGAAACGGCAGCAGCCAAGAAAAGCTCAGTGTGGCATCACCAGCCAGTCACAAATATTAATGCTAGAGAGACACAAGCACTACAAAAAACATTTACAGCCTATCCACAGCACCACCAGTGCTCCTGACATCCTGCTACTCCTGACAAATAACGTGATGAATGAACTGGGATCCTCACACAATAAAGGAATGAATCTTAGTAACTGTGTCTAAACCACAGTTCTACTGATGGAGACAGGCTGAGAAGAGATTGTAAGGTAAATTTACAGTATATTCTCCCCTCCACTAATAATACCTGCTGCACACAGGTGATTTATATTAGAATATGTGTTCTGTCTTCTAATATAGAATATATATTATATATTCTAATACAGGGAACATTCTAATAAAAACCGTATTACCAAATAAAGAACTGTTCCAGCTTTTTGCTACAAAATTCAGAAACCTTTCATTTGTGTGGGAGTTTTTTTGTCCACTACAGCCCTATAATGCATTTCCTGTGCTACACCCCTACAACAGAAGCTTGACTGCTTTTTTTCCCCCATCCCCGCTCCTGTGCCTTAAAATAACAGTTTGTTGTCTTATTTCATAGATGAAAAATATTTTCAAGTCTGTGCACTAATGCACCCATGAACTGACAACACTTTACTGCACAAGTTTCCACTGAGTTCTTTAAAACTGGCAAGTGTGCACGGACACATCTTCCAAAGCTTAGCATGACTTCAAAACCGCCAAAAAACAAAAGCCAGGCAAGAATTTCCAAGTTTTGAAGGAGAAAAAAAAAATTTCCAAACGCCACATTGTGCATCAGCTTCCTTCTGTGCACGGGAAACGTTCAGGGCAAGAGAAATGCTGAGCACAAGGCTGCTGAGCTTTGGAGGAGAGGTTCAGCAAGGCAGTGGAACCCTGTGCAGTTTGGTGTGACTGATGTGTAACACAGAGGAACCCCTGCAGCTCCCTGAGCTCCTGGTCACTGCTGCAGTGGAACCCTGTGCAGTGTGGTGTGCCAGGTGTGATTTGATGTGTAACACAGAGCTACCCCTGCAGCTCCCTGAGCTCCTGGTCACTGCTGCAGTGGAACCCTGTGCAGTGTGGTGTGCCAGGTGTGATTTGATGTGTAACACAGAGCTACCCCTGCAGCTCCCTGAGCTCCTGGTGGCTGCTGCAGTGGAATCCTGTGCAGTGTGGTGTGACAGGTGTGACTGGATGTCTGCCACAGAGGAATCCCGGGGGCAATCTCTTGGAGGGCTCGGGCTGTGAGGTGCCAGCACAGAGAGGACACAGAGGAATCCCGGGGGCAATCTCCCCGAGGGCTCGGGCTGTGAGGTGCCAGCACAGGGAGCACACGGGGGCAGCCCCGGGGCAGGGGGCAGGCAGTGCTTACAGTAGTGTCCGGGGTGCATGGGCGGGTGGTGCTGCAGGTGTCCGTTCTGGTGGTGAGGGATGGTGGGCGTGTAGGCGGCCGTCCGGCTCCCCGTCCAGCTGGTGGTACTGTCTGCAAAGACAAACCCCTCCTGTCCCAGGGAGCCTCCCAACGCTCCCTCACGTCCTCTACTGCTCCTGGGGACTCGGAAACCGGGCTGAGGAAGCTGAGAGGCGCAGACGTGGATACTCACTGTGGTGGTAAGTGGCTGGCTGGGCTGTGAACCCATTCTGCTGAGTTCCTGGCTGGGGCCCTGAAGCAATCTGTAAGAGTCCATCACTATGGCTACCTGTCAATATACTGGGAGGTTGACCTGGTAAAAGAACACACTACCTATTCATGAACGTTCCAAAATGTCGATTAAGAAGAGCTCAGCACTACTGGCTAGGAAAACACACCCCACTAAGGGCACTGCAACACACAGCTACCACAGGTTTGGCTTCAGCACTTTTTTTTTTCCACCCGCCAGGAAACTCGAGGCAAAATGCTCTGCATCAGGGAATTCTGACTCTGACACCCTCAACACTTCAGGAGCAGGAGTGTGCAGAGAATCCTGTCCATCAACCCCATCTTTGCTCTGGTCACATCTCGTTTTTCAGCATGAAAGGGAAGCAGAGGAGATGGCACAGCTTTTACTGGGTAACACGGCTGGAACAGGTTTAGTGTGAATCCAGACAGGCCAGCAGCAGGTCCAGTGAGTTGCTTGTTTTCACCATGTTTTAACTACTGTTCCTAAGGAGGACACTCACTTTTATTTGGTCCTCCAAAACATTCTGAGCAGTATTTTATTTTTATAAACACTGCTTCAGTAAAGCTGCACACAACACCAGACCCAGAAAGCCCCTGCATTTTTTTTCCTCCCAAATAAATATTTCAAGAATTATCTAAGATTAAAACTACAGACATTTCAGAACAGGTTAACAGAATTTAACTGCAAAAGTCTTTAGCTCAGCCATTAACACTAAACTTATCAACACTTTCAGAATTACACTTGCACTCTCAAACTGGTGTGGCCAGCAGAATTTAACACACTGAGAACCTGCAGTAAAACATAAAAATTAGCTTTTTTTCCACGTCCACTTGTCTCCAATGATTACTGCATCGATGAGAAAAGGCTACTGACTATAAAGGTGCTGATTTTGTGGTGCAAAGGCAGTACAGTTAACTACCCACACCCTTTTTATCTCTGCTGGAGACAAACAAAGACACAGTGATGTTACAAACATCAGTCGTTTTAACCAAAAAGTCATCAGCTAAAATTAATGAACATTGTCAGAACATTATCAAAATTGTGGTGCCACCACTCAAATCTGGTAATGAAATCAGCAACATTCACACATCTTTTGTGTGAAACCTCTCCAATGTGGTGGAGGGGATGGGCTGCAGGACGCCCTGAGCGCTTTGCTGTCCTGCTGGGCTGAAGGGTGGCCCTGCTGCTGAGACACCAAACTCTTCCACTTGCACCAGACACACAGAAAAGTAACAAAAACTCCAAGGCAGCACTCCAGCACACTTAGGGGAATATTAACCGGGGCTGCCATTCTGGTGGCACAGCGAACCATTATAAAAACAGTGGTGTTAAAACTGGAAGGCTCAAGAACTGCCTAAAGACCTCTCGATGCTGCCACCTCACAGCACGTACATTTGCTGCAATAAAACAATACAAATCTTTGATTTCTACGGCAATAATCAAACAACAGCCACAATGCTCTGTCAGGAGTCAATTGTAACGTTCTATGGCAATAACCAAATAATAGCCACAATGCTCTGTCAGGAGTCAATTGTAACGTTCTATGGCAATAACCAAATAATAGCCACAATGCTCTGTCAGGAGTCAATTGTAATATTCTATGGCAATAACCAAATAATAGCCATAATGCTCTGTCAGGAGTCAATTGTAACACTCTATGGCAATAATCAAGAGTCAATTGTAACACTCTATGGCAATAATCAAGAGTCAATGGTAACATTCTATGGCAATAACCAAATAACGGCCACAGTGCTCTGTCAGGAGTCAATTGTAACACTCTATGGCAATAACCAAATAACAGCCACAGTGCTCTGTCAGGAGTCAGTTGTAACATTCTGAGGCTGAATCTCTGGCACAGACAGAAGGGTGCCGCAGCACTGCTGCAGTGCCCGTCTCCATGAAATAAGAAAAGCACACAGCTCCCCAGTGCTGCTCCCAGTTAGCCCCTGATGCCAAACCTCAGGGACGGCGGGCTGTACCCACCCAGGGGCGGGCGCACACGGCGCGGCCTCGCTGCCAGACCCGCTTGGGGGGCAGAACCCAGCACCCCACCCCGGCCGTGCCCTTACTTGTGGAGGCCACGGGAATGTTGGGGAAGTTGGTGGTGCTGGTGGTGCTGGCCTCGGCGGGGGCCAGCATGGCCGGGGCGCTGTAGGGCTCGGAGGACGCCCGCTGGCTGGGCGGGTGCTGGATGGTCTGCACCGAGTGGCCCTCGGCCGACGACAGCGACGGCTGCCCCTCGTAGTCGTGCACGTACTCGTCCTTCACCAGCATGCTGGAGGGAGCTGTGGGGACAGCACAGTCACACAGGGCCACCGCTGCCACCAGGGACACGGCAGGGGGCTGGCAGGCAGCGTTTGAACCACACGAGCAGGGACAAAGCGCCCCCCGAAGCACGGATAAACGGCTCGGATCACCCCGAGGTCTGAGAGAGCTGTTTGTTCTGCTTAACGCCCCTGAACAAGCAGCTCAGCCTCACAGCAGCAGGCACCAACAGCATTCTGCTCCCCAGCTCATCACTGCACACAGTTAACACAAGAAAATAATGTGGTTTTTCCCAAGCAGCTGGGTGTAAGTTAAGGCAGCAGCTAACAAGCCAATTTCTGGAATACCAGCAGGCACACACACAGGGCTCCCACGGAAAACACAAATTTGTGAGCATGGCACATAGACTTCATGCATCCCTGGAGTAATCTTAAGCAGCTCCCCTTCAAACTGACTAGAAAATCAAATTCACATTCAAAGACCACAGGAAAGCACTCCACGTTCAGCAGTGTGCCCAGTAACTCAGACCATTGCACATACACCACCAGGGAATCACCACTGCCACTGCAGCAATTTACTCCTATATATGCTATTAACTCACATCACCTCCTGTGCTCCTTTTTAAAGCAGACTAAAATATGTTAAAACCGACCTCCTGCTGCAAGATCAGGAGCAGGACAAGGGAATGCTCATGATGTATTCAGCTGCTGGCATTGAATAATGAAGTAATTTCATTAAATAATGGAAAATCAGCTTTGATTCAGTACAGAAGGATCATTTTTCACAAGACACAGGTAACAATGCAAATTAGCAGAGATGAGCACATGGGTTAAAGCTCATCAAGTTAAGTCTGCTGGGATGTTTGGTGGGTTTTTTTCTAGTTCATTTTTGCTTGGACACTTTTAATAATGCCTTAAAATCACTGGATCACACAAATTTCTTTCTCCATCACTTTCCTCTGGGAGGAGAATAAAACAAATTTTGAAATAAAGCATTTACCAGCTGTACAATCTCAGATTTCTGATTAATGTCATTATTATAATCATGTCGAGATTTCACATCCAATTTCTCTCAAGCTTCAGGGAAAGCAAGAATATCAGACTCCTTTATCCAACTGCAGAATTAATTACAGAATTTCTATTCTTTTCTTCTCATCCTGCCTATTAAATCACATTTAGCATTCCCAATCCAATTAATTAACATATCATACAGGTGCAGGCAGTTTGGGGTGTCTTTTTTTATCAACCAGCAGCACTCAGCTGTGGGATTTTTGGTTTTCTGTTGGGTTTCACAGGCAGAAAGCCATGAAAAGAGGATGTAGCTACGGGCTTGGCTGGAGCCCGGGGATTTATCAATACTGGGCTCTGAGATGGCACTGAGCTGGTTTTTGGCAGGTAGAGGGACAAAAGCATCTCTGCAGGCCCCGCAGTGAGGCAGAGGGGTGAGCTGTGCCTGCCCTGAGGGGTCAGCACAGCTGGTGCCCACAGGAACAGCAGCAAACACAGCAGCAGACACAGCCACTCACCTGAACTCTGCAGTGTCAGCCCCGAGAGATCTTTAAAGAGAACACAGAGAAAAAGGGGTGCAGGGGAATGTATTCACAGATCTTAAAACATGGTCAAACGTTCATCAGCCTGTAAAAATTAGCACTGCAGACTCTACTTATCAACCCCCTCCATCAGCAGACAAGCCTCCCTGCTGAGTGACCCCCAGGATGCACAGCCACAGCAAGAACTGTGTGCAAACCCAACAGAAAGGCTTGAACAAAACCCACAAGCTCTCCCTTCACATCTGGAACAAAGATAAAAGAGTAACTGCACTAAGAAAGGTAGGAGCATACCAGGGTAATTGATAATCAGATCATTAAAAGTTAATGTTTCTAACCCAGGCCTGCATTTTCTGCACCCAGAAACGTCTGACATTCCACCCCCACTGCCCCAGTTAAACCCAAGGGTGTACTCACCGATGCCAGGCGATACTACACGCTCATAATGGTAAGGATTTACACAGACACTGTCACATTTTAAGTCAAAAGCATACTGACAATATTTAACATGCTTGAGTTCATTTTTGTGAAGATCAGGCCACCTCCACAGACGGGCGTAAATCACGTGAGGGAACCCCTTGCGGCCAGCCACCTAAAAAGTCAGACACAAAACTGACTGGGAGGGTAGCAAGGTGCTGCATTTCACACAGTGAGAGAGAGGCACAAAGGGAAGGGGACAAACAGCACTACGTCCTCTCTCCACCATCAAAATACATTTAAAAAAACCAAAAAGGTGGTGCACGGTTTGTGCACGGTTCGCTCAAGTTCTGTGCCCAGCAGAAACAAGTTTCTGTCAGGGTTGTGCCACAGTTAAGTCAGTGCTGTGATTCTGAGGTTAAAAAATACTGGGTACAAAATGGCAGAAGCAGAACTTGTGCCTGAGGTACTAGGTATGGTCACCTTCCCCAGCGTGGAGGTGAAGGAGCTTTGCCCCAGAAGAAGAGGAATGAGGTGCTGGGCTACACTGTCAGGAATTTACAAGCAGAAGAATGCCAATCCATTAAAAAAAAAATTAAAAGTGCTTCTAGGGTAGAGAGAGAGCTATCCAGGCAACATGCCATCTGCCCTGGGACAGGGAGACTGCACCCCAAGCTGTACAGGTATGGAGTACTGATGCTGTAAGGCTAACACAAACCCTCAGTGCAGGCTCCTTGGAGCACCTTAGAACAGGGCTGTCTTCATACTCCTGACCAACACAGAGCTAACAGAAGCTGGCACTGAAAACACCAGGAGAAACTGAATTCGTTAGGTGACTCTGGTTTTTACTGCCACACACATACTCAGTTAGAATGGTTGATCCAATGCCTTCTGCTCCTCTTGGAAAAAAACCCACACAAAGAGTCACTGCAGCAGTCCAGAGCTGCAGCCATAAAACATGCCTACAAATGGGGGAGAGGGCAGAAGCAAGAGAAGAGCTGCTCTCCCTCAGCACCCCAGGATCCTGTCACCCACTCCTGCTCCAGCCTCACCAGGAGGAAAACACCTGGATCCCCCTGGTACTGACCTGCAGCCTCCCATCCAGCGTTCTCTGTATGGTGACACACTTGCTGGGGTGAGCCCCGTTGGTGGTTATGGCTGTGATCAGAGAATCCAGCTCATCCTTTTTCTCCTTCAGCTTTTTGACCAGGCTCTCGATGGCGCGCTTGGCGAAGGTTTCGCTCTCCCCGCCCTGCCGGTGGCACATCAAGCTGTGGACAATGCTCAGACAAGCATCATTACTTGTTGGCGTGTTGGTAATAGACATATTGTCCATTTGTCACAGCTTTTTCTTTCGGGTCAAACGTCAGGTTTGGGGGCTGCTATGGTTTTCAAGCTGATGAGCCAGTGGTGATCCAAGTTAAGTGTTAGGTGTACTGTCTCTTGGTAAAACCTAGGAGGAAAAAATACCTACATTAGAATTGTTTTTAACAAGTTGCAGATCATCTTTCTGAGGAAGTCTGTGGCTTTTTTTTCTTCTTTTATTCTCAAGCTAAGTGCAGGATATTAAAAGCACGTGAAAAAACTGCATTGCTTGTCCCATGATAGCTAAAACACGCCTAAGGGGCTGCCTGCACAGTTTTAGATGTAAGATTTGTTCTTCCCCTAGTAACAATATTTAAATAAAGGTTACATTTATAGGCCTGTACGGGTAGCATGTGCATAGAGAAAGGCAGGGATCCCTAAATGAATTAGGAAAAGGAGAACAGCGACAGTGATTTCCTCTGTTTTATACTGGCAGGAGTGAAAACAGCGATGGGAATCCAGGGGCACTGGTTTAAACAAACCCTGAGCAGTGAGAAGCAAAAATGCACACCAGAATCACCTGTCACCTTTATTCAACAACCCTGCCCATGCTTCAGCTGTGTGCTCACCTCAAACCCCACTTCTCCTTGCTAACCACAGAGGCAAAACATTGTACCTGGCCATTCTCTCAGTGCACATTTACACAAACCAGTGCCACACGTATCTTTAGATATGAAAACTCAACCTCTGTCTGTCCTGGACCAAGACAAACTGACCAAGCCCTTCCCACTTGTCCTCCACAGAGAAGGAGCCTGATGCTGCCAAAAACCTGCTCTGGGTCTTCAGGGAACCCTGGCTTCACATAACCACCAACCAGGACATTTCCACGGGGTCTGACTTCCTCAAAACACTGGCAACAAAAACACAGAAGTGATTTTACTACTTTTTTCTGAGTAAGCTTAAAATGCAAGCCTTTCTCAAAACCACTGTGCCAGCCTCAACCGTGCAAATAAAATATATCTGATTGCAAAAGTTCAGGGGAAAACAAGCCTGTCACTTTATCTGAGGAGGAACACATCCAGTCAGAAACCTGTTACTGCACTGGAATTTTCCATGTTATTAGAGGCACTGAAGTAGCAGCTATTTATTGGAAACAAATGTGTTGCACAAAAATAAGAGTGGGACGTTAATTTAGGAAGTTATGGCATCACACAGTGTGAACACATGGCTTCCCCCTTGTAAAACTAAGGCTGTAAGACAAATCCAGCACAATTTTAAAAGGAAACAAACTCTTCCTTATTTGATATTTTCTACAGTTTTAACTGGAATACATCACGTTTTGCTATACTTGAAAAAATACACGGTGCAAATCCTTCCCCCTCCCTCCCACCCNCTAAATTTGAGCTGGATCACGGACTTTACCTAGCTATTAAAATTTCTCCCTCTGTGCTGGGTTTTTTTTTTGTGCTTCATTTCAATAAGCCCCTTTCAAAAGTCGAGCTTAACCTGCCAGTCATTCTCTACGGCAACTCACACTAATCTGTAAAAGCCTGCCAGCTAAAACAGAATGGAACATCATTTTCCTTAAATACAGAACACCACCCCAGATAGATATGCATAAGTAATGACAAATAAATGCCCGATAAAGCTATTAGCCAAAGCAGCTTTAAATAAAGAGATGATTAAAATTAGACACGCAGCTTTATCTCCTACAAACCCTAAAACCATGAATGAGAATTTCGCCTGCCGACTTTCAGAAGGTTCAGATCAAGCAAGCAAGACCTTATTTAAGTGGAATGATCCTCAGAAATGTTGAGTCACCCCTCAGCTGCCACCGTGCTCAGTGGGAACTTCTGACTGCTCAGCACTTCTGAAAGCCAGGCCACTTGTTTGGGATTTTCAGAGCTGCTGTGTGTGACCACGGGGCAGCTCGGGAGGCCCTGGGCAGGAACTGTGCCAATCCCAGAGAACTGCAAAGAGGGGCAGGGGGCACCAGGGCTGGCAAATGCTGTCACATACTCCTCCAGAAACACCAGCCTGTTTCGCAGGCAAGCCAAGTTTTCACACTCCACAGATTTGGTTTGTCACAAAATAGCTCGAGGAGCCCATCTTTAGCTCAGTCACACATGGGAGAGGTGCCTCAGCACCTCCTCACTGCTGCTGCAGAGAGGCTCTTCCCTGTGTGCCCCTTCCTGCCTGCAGAGAGGCTCTTCCCTGTGTGCCCCTTCCTGCCTGCAGAGAGGCTCTTCTCTGTGTGCCCCTTCCTGCCTGCAGAGAGGCTGTTCCCTGTGTGCCCCTTCCTGCCTGCAGGGAGAGGCCAGCAGGCAGCACACTAAAAAGGGACAGGATAAGGTAAAACACTGACAAGTGCTTAACAAAGTTAGAGACAGGTACCTGGTTACACTCCCACTCAGAGGTATTTTCCAAGCTCAACAAGTCTGTGATTCTGTGCTATATAAAGTAATTTGTTTCATTAACTAAGAAGCAATGAATAAATCACAAAACAAGCAAACAACGAGTAGCGTTCCAGGTAACCCAAGCACCAGAACAGGGCCCTCCAAAGGGGAGGTACACCTTAAGGACAAGGGAAGTTCAGATTCCCAGGTCGTTAACATCCCCTTGTTAGACCAGCACCGAACTGAGCTCTCAGAACCGTACCCAGCTGCTGGCTGGGACTCTCCCTGCAGCCCTGAGCAAAGCCCCTCACCCCTGCCCCAGGCTGCCTCCCCACGGCTGCCCCGCCGAGGGGAGAGGTGTCTCCTCAGCCCCTGCAGCCAAATGCGACACACGGGGCAGCTGTCCAACACTGAACACACAGCTTTCACACACGCCTCACCTTAGTGCCTGCGGGTAATTCCGGCACAAAGGGTTACCTGAGCAACACAGAGATTCCCAGCGGCGACCTGCTCCCCACAGAGCTGAAACCAAACACTCACCCAGGTGGGAGAAGGAGCCCCACTGAGCTGTCAGGCTGCTGCCCTCACTCCACTTATACTTGTCGGAGGGGCAGGAATGCAAAACAAGCCCCACACTGACCCAGACTGTCCCTCTGTTTGTGGATCAGCTGGGACACGCTCTCTCCAAACAGCGATTATCTCGCTGGTGTGACCAGATAACAGAGACAAGGCTTCACACTCAGCATCCTCTGCACCAGCTCCAGGAGGGCATTCCCTTCTGGGGAAGCAAGGTGTTCCTGATAAACCAGGGAACGCCAGGCGATGGACAAAAAGTAGATTAAGGGATAAATGACACGTTTACAGAGCAGAAATTTAACATTTCACCTCCTGCACCAGTATCTCCTCAGCTGCAAGACAGCATTTTAGCCTAGCACAGCCCAAGAACAGCAGCTTTTATGTGCCAAAAAAACATGGGTAAGAAAAACACGGCTTCCAAACTGCTCTTCAGGCAGCAAATTAAGTATTTAAGAGATAGGATCACTTGGACAGCCTCGCTTGAGGCCCACGAGTTGCTGAGGTACATTTCAGTTTGACATTCTTCCACAAAACAACAGGCAGACACACACAGATAGAGGCACACACACACACAGAGCCTGGAGAAGGTACAAGGGTGCCAGAAACAGAAAAAAGTCTTTCTGATTTCCATGGTTAGGAAAAAAAACTCACGTGGATTTCACTTCCTTGCCTTTAAGGAAGTGTTACCACAGCTCTGGGGCAGAAAGGGCAGGGGCTGCTAAAAATCCCCAAAACCTTACAAAATCCCAGTCAAAGTGCTCTAATCATTCAGCCATGCAAATTTTTAAACTTAGCTGAAAAATCCCTTTGTCCAAACAATTCCCACTTTCACTACTGCGATCTGGTTGAGATCTGCTCTGAAGTCACAAATCCAGATCCTTAAAAAACACTCACATCCTTTCCTACACATTAAAAGCAACCTTAAAGGAACACTTTTCCCACTCAGAAGTGGTTCATCTTCCCCCTGGCCTCCCACAGAAGCCACAGGCTGCAGTTTGGGGGGAACCATCAAGCCCAAGGCAGACAGAGCCAGCCAAGGCGGGCGGTGATGGACACAGCCCCGAGGAACATGATCCAGGCACTCAGAAATGCCCAGCCCAGGCACTGACACCCTGCACGGCCCCGTGCACTTACAGCGGGGTCCAGGCCAGTGGCAGCTGCGCAGGGATTGGGTTCACCAGGAAACTCAGTCTAAAAATGTGGCAGCACCAACCACGGCCAGCGGGTAACTGCTCTGGGGTACGGGCGGGAGGCCAAGGCCCCTCCATGCCACCCTCCCAGCACACCTGCTTCATCCCTTCCTGTTTCACTCCTTTGTGCTGCACTCCTTCATTTCCTACAGCAAACCAGGCACTTCCCAAACACGAGTGCACCTGGGAGACTTCACTTTAGGGGAAGGGAAAATTTAGAGCGAAAATTATGTGGGAAGTAGTGTGACCAGGAGGGATCACGCAATGCTTTGTTCCAAGGGCTAAGATGTGGAATGCATCTTAGAAATAAAGAAGGAAAAAAAAGAAAAACCAGTTAAAATACATAGCACAGCCTCAGCACAGCTGGAAGAAGGGCTGCAGTGGCCTTCTGGAAAGGTTTGATGGGGAGAGGGAAGCAGCCCTGCAGCTCAGCCCAGAAGAGGATCCAGGCCCACAGAGGGTGGGGAAGGCTGATGGACACAAGGGGAATGCAGAGCACACACAGACACACCAGGGCACAGCACCCCACGTGGATTTGTGACTGGGCACACAAGGAGTGCACCCCTGTGATGGAAACCCAACCAGTTTGTGAAGGTACAATCAAAGAGAAAAAGGTTTCACACACGCTACTGTGGCACGCCCGGGGCTCAGGAATCCCTTGAGCAACGAGGCAGAGAGAGAACTGCCCTCCCTTTGCACAAGCTGCTCAGGAGAGTTTGTGCAGGAGTGTCTGCTGCTGCCCCCAAAATCAGACAAATGCAAAAAAGCAGCGTACACGTTTGTTGGCTTTGAATCACCAGAACTTCACTACAGAGCTCTGCTGTTTAACAATGCAGGGGCGTAAGTTCTATGATAAACACAAGAGAGGAAAACGCCAGTGCCACCTAAGATCATTTAAAATGCCCACCTGCAGAGGATCCCTGTGGGTGCTGTCCACCTGCCCTGCTCTGTTTCCCACCACACAGGTTTCCAGCAGCAGTGTGTGAAGGTGCTCTCTGACACAACCTGAACGCCCAGCCCCAGCCCTTTCAGCCACAGCAAATCCGTGTGTCACAAGCAGGGATGGGGAAGGTGACAGAGGTGACACAGGTCGGGGTGTCCCACGGCATTCCCAGGTACAGCCTGCACTCCTGCCCAGCTCTGCCATTATCCCCCAGCACCAGGCTGTGCAGGGTCTGAGGCACTCAGCACACCTGCAGGCAGAACAGCCCTCACCAGGAGTCACAGAATCACAGAATTTCTAGGTTGGAAGAGACCTTCAAGATCTTCGAGTCCAACCCAGCCCCAACACCTCAACTAGATCATGGTATCAAGTGCCACATCCAGTCTCTGTTTAAACACATCCAGGGATGGTGACTCCACCACCTACCCGGGCCACTGGAGTGAGTATCACTGCTGTGAACTCCAAAAAAACACAACTCCCCAGCAAAAAAGGGAAATAAAGTCAGGTATACCGTAACCAAGTGACAAAGACAGACCCCAGCCAGATCAAGGCTTGCCGTGCCACATGATGCCAAAGGGAGGGATGTGGCCTGTAATTCCAGGCAGTCAGGGTGGGCAGGGAAATGAATTAACGCAAAACACACCTGAAAGAACAAAACTGTACTGCCAGGCTGCAACCACAGAAGCAATTTTTGGGAAAATACATCTAAGAAGAAACAAGAATTGCTTGTGTAAAGCTGCCACGGGTGCTCTGGGAGGGTGACTGATGAGTGACAGCCATCCCAGACAGGTTTCCAGCATTTTGATAGCAGGCAGTAGCATGACACTAACGAACTGGCTAATTAGGATAGTGTGCAGATTGACATCTTGCTGGAACATTTCACACCGATGAAGGAGGGGAAAGGCTCCTGCATCAGCTGCTGCCTCCACAATTAGACAAAGGCAGAGATGTCAGGAAAGCAGCCTATATGTTTGATGGCTTTTAAGCACCAAAACTTCACTACGGAGTTCTGCTGTTTAATAATGCAAGGGCAGAAGTTTTATGATAAACACGAGAGAGGAAAAAAATCCATAAACCAATAAAACAAAAAGCAAAAAGCGGCCCGTGATTTGACGAGGACGTAAGTGATTAAACTGCAGATACTTTCCAGCACATCAGACTACTATGATCTCCTTGCCCCACGGGTGAACAGCAGCAAAATGTTTGCAGACATGAGAACAATTAGCACTGAAGAGCAGGGGGAAGAGCCCTGAGAAGGCTCCGTGCAGCAGCAGCTAACGCTCCCCAGAACACTATTTTTGTGCGTGCATCTGAATCATCGGTATCAGCTCTCCTCATCTCACTGGCAGCAGCCACCGAAATTTAAGACACACACGGCAGAATAAAAGGAGCTGGAGGGGAGCTTGAAGGAAACTCCTGAGTGGCAACAGTTTTGCCTTGAGACAAATCCCCGTTTGAGAACCCGGAGCAGCCGCTTCTCCGCGGGAGAGGCTGGTGTGCAGTGCTGCCCAGGGGCAGCTCCGGGCCCCTCCCAGCCCCACCTGTGCCTCCAGCTCTGTCCAGAGGCACTGCCAGACTGATGGGGCAGGGGAAGCGGGGCTTTATCTGCGTGGGGTGACGGGGCTCTGACTCCTGTCCAAGGGATCAACACACTGGGAACACCACATCCAGAGCCCACCCTCCCTCTGAGGGCACGGGGCAGCACAGCGGGGAAATCACAACCCTGCTGCACTGACCCGGCTGCACACACCTGCTTGAAACCCCAGGAACTTTAACTTTACACCTTCCTCTCCTCCTTCTGACCTGCGTTTTTTGAGAAGGCACACAGCTGAAAAACAACAACTCCTTTCAGTACAGGCTCCTGTGTGGTCAGAGCAGGAAGAGCTGCACACACACAACCCCCCTGGCACCCAGGGCCACACACCTCAGCCCCGGGGCACAGAATGACAGATTTCTGTGATTCTGATTCTGTGATTCTGATTCTGTGACTCTGTGTCTGAGACAGGGCTGCACACACACAAAACCCCTCTGGCACCAGGGCCACACAGCTCAGCCCCGGGGCAGCCCCAGGTCCCTCCCAGCTCCGGGGTGGGCAGCAGAGGAAAGCCCGGGAGAGGCCAGGCTGAGAGAGCAGAGGTGGTGGAACTCCTCCTGGTGGAACGGCAGATCCTGGAGGATCCTGCAAGAGCCCACCCTGCTGGGGAGGCCTCTGTCACACGGGGGTTTGTCAGACCCTCGCACAGGAGGGCTGGTGGCTGCGGGAGCAGTGAAAGGGAGAGAGGAGCCCTGTCTGCACGGCAGTGGTGTGATTTCCATACCCCGGCAAGAGGTGTGCCAGATAACATCTGCTCTGCAGAGTAATCTGCGCAGGGACACTGTTCCCTGGTTTGTTACAGCCTAACAAAAAAATCACCTCTGGGCACGCCGAGCGTGGAAAATTCCAGCCCCGACCTGAAGCACAATCCTTCAGGAGGTTAACAACAGAGAGAAACAGAGCCCCCGAATCCCTGCAGGACCTCAACAGCAGCTCCTCAGCAGGACCTGCTCCCAGCACCTTTTGTTCTCACCAATCAGTCGATCCCTCTCAAAGCTCACATCCCCATTGTGCCGGCCGGCCCCGATGCATTATGTAAAGAGCTATCTACTTAAACACGGAATTCTAACCAG
>VXBB01001699.1:45672-61707 GCA_013399915.1 Illadopsis cleaveri
GAGGGAGCTGGGAAAGGGGCTGAGCCTGGAGAAAAGGAGGCTCAGGGGGGACCTTGTGGCTGGTGGGACTAGATGGTTGTTTAGGTTCCCTTCCAACTCAAACCACCCTCTGATTCCGTGACTCTAGGAAAAGACCTTAAAGATCATTACATCCAACCATTTACAAAGTCCCTTGGCAAAGGGACCTTTTCCAGTCCTGAATAGATCAAGCAATTATAGTTTCTGTTTTGGTTTTTTTTCAGAATAAAAACCATCAGGTACGACTTAGGCAAAGGGAATGCATTTTTACTAAGAAAATAGAAGACTAGAACACACATTTCAACAGAGTTACAACGTTATAAAGTAGGAAGAAACCCCAACCAGTTCACATTTTAGGTACAGTTTTAGTTTCAGCTGAGCCATGACCCTCCCAGGCACAGCCAACCCCGCACAGATGAGGCTGGAACTGCTCTCACAAGCGCCCCAGCAGGCTTACATTGATTTGCGTACAGGTAGATATGTTTAAGATAGAAATAAACGCAGATTATTTTGCTGTTTTGTTGACAAACCAGCCATCTTTTTAGTCCTAAGAGTATTTTTATTCCCGTTAGGAAGGCTCTAGTTGAAGGATGGATGAGACAAAGTCAATGGTAAGCGGAGAGCCGAGCTCAGTTCAGCCTCACGTGTTTGGGGAAGGCGACCTCCCAGCGCAGCACGAGCAGGACGTGGTGACAGAACCTCTTCCTGCAGCTGCAGTCCGGCCCGTGGTGCCACCGGTGCCGTGGGGCAGTGCCGTGGGGCAGTGCCGTGGGGCAGTGCCATGCCCACAGAGAGCTGCTGGCAGCAGGGACAGCGTGGGTCAGGGGCCGTGCTGGATCCTCCTCAGTGCTCCCCGCAGTCCCACGGGGCGCTGACGCCGCACTGATGTGTCTCTCAGGGGCAGGCAGGGCAGGGCAGGCCCACACGGAGTTAGATGTGCCTTCAGCAGCAGCAGCTGAACGGCTTTGCTCAAATTCAGCTGCCAAGCCGGTGCAGTCAGAGCTTTGCTCTGGGCTCCCTCCCTCCACGTCACAGCAGTCCCTGCCCGCTGCCCACGGCAGCAGCACGGATCGTCTGGGAGAGTCCAGAGATTGCAGTGGTTTCTCCAACGCAGGAAGCACCTGGAGGGGGCCAGCAGCCCCAGCTGCTCCCAGGCTGATCTGAGAGCTGCAGGCACCTCTGTGTGACCGGCAGAGGAGCTCAGCCCTGCACTCTGCAGGGAGCCCAGCTGGGACTGCCCCAGGCCCAGAGTCAGCTGAACTAAAACCAGGGTTGGGGCTGTACAATAGTGATCCCCACTCTCCCACAGCAACAGTCACCACGGAGAGCTGCTAATGAGAAGCTAAAAGGTGTATCGTTCATCTTTGCAGGTACTAGCAGAGGAGTGTGGCAGAGTTAACTTTATCCCCGTAAAACAGCGTGCTGGAAACAACAGTACAAGAGGAAGACACGCACTGACCACAGGAAACCCGTTACACACCACTCTGCAGGGAAAGTGACACTTGGTTTGAAGCTTGGAAAACGAACACAACAGACCAGGATGCTGCACTGTCCACAAATGTAACCGAGAACTTGTGCCACGAGTCACACTGGGGGTTTAAAAAATGTATCAGACACAACATTTTAATCCTCTCCTTCTACATGTCATGTTGGCACCTGGGCAGAGGCTTCAGGAACACACAAACCTGGGCAACATCTTTGAGCAAAACCACACATTTTATAAAGAAAGGCTGTGCTTCATTAGACACCTTTACTCTCCCCTAAACACTTCCTACAGGTCGCTGCCAAGAGGCTCAGTCCCGCTCCTGCTGATTTTAAGGAAGCAAGGTTGTACAAATCCTGGAAAAGACTGACCTCAGTGAAGTTCCTGATCCTCTCAGAAGGCTCTGCATACCCCAAAGACATGTGGAAGACACTCTTTTGTATCATTTCGTAAGTCACCAGGGCTGTGTGACAAGCTACAACACCGGTGGTCCTTTAGGTGATGTATTTTTTTAACTTACACGATGTCACATGACAAAATGCATCCTGGGGACACCTGTTTCCCTTTGCATACTGTCTAAGAGAATTTCTGTACAGATAAGGATCAGTAAATATTTTGAATGAGCCAGCACACAGAAAAAATCATGTTAAGTAGAATATGGAAAAGGAAACTGGTTCCTTACTAGCCAGCAAGATTAGCAGTTGTAATTAGTTCAAGGACTAAGTGTACCTGAAGAAAAACTGAACGTGAATCTGTGTATCTTAAAATCCTATATATTAAAAAAAAAAAAAAAAAGAAAAAATCTGGAGAAGATGAAAAAGGGAGTGAAATGGAATTAAAACTCTGTGAGTTGGCAGGTTACCTGTTGCCAAGAGGAAACAATGGCTGCACATCGAAGGGAAAATCCCACCTAATTCACACTGCAAGCTACAGAGCATGCACAGAGCCTGGCAGACAAAGCCCAGGAGGGTGTGCATGGCCCAGGTCTGACTGGCACCACCAGCTGCCCAGCTGGGACAGGGGACAGGGGACAGGGCCAGCCAGACCTCCAGCACACCTGCAGCCCCAGGCTGTTCCTGATGGCAGCCCACAGGGCTCCTAAGGACTGCCTTTCCCTCACCTCTGCAGTGGGATTTCCATAAAAATGACTATGCAGGAACATTTGTGCTTGGGAAAATCCCGCTGCCAGCCAGTTCTCAACAACCCCTCCTGGCATCTGCTGGAAGCCAGCAGGGGGGCTGTCCCAGAGAGGGAAAGGGCTGCTCAGAACAGGAGAACGGGAGCTCCCTTTGGGAACTGGGACCACTCCTGCCCAGAGCAGGGCCCCTGCTGCTCACAGGCAATGCTGCTTTCCCAAGCTCCAGCTCCTCCTGAGTGCTACCAATGGCCACTGGTGATGGACAGCAGCTGCAGTCCTTGAAAATAAAACAATCAGACCGAAGGGGTGGGCGTGGACCTTTATCTCCTAAGGCAGAGCTGGGGACTGGTTCCCCTGCCTCTGCCATCACTCTTAGCTGGGACACGTGATCAGTGCATTTCTGGGTGATTTTTGTTACTCATCTGTCTAACTGGACTGTCGGCAGAAGGGAGGAGGCGTGTGTTCCCAGTACTCTGGAATCCAGAACTCCACTGGCACAACACAACAGGCTTCAGATAGAGCTGGATTTTTCAGAAGGCAAAAATAATTCATACGTTGAATAAATAACTTTTTTTTTTTTTCAATAAGATCACTAATTTAAATACGATAAAAACAAGGCATAGCAAAAATAGATGAAAAAAACACTCTTTGTAAAAACATCCTATGTGTGTGTTGGTGTCTTTGTACATTAACTTGCAAGTGCAAGCTCATGTCCATGTGCATCTCAGGACTCAGTAGTGAAGCACTTTGAGCCCCACCACACAACATTTTACCACAGCTTGAATACCACAGTTTTTTTTCCCCACATCACTCTTTTCTGTGTTTATATAATCAGTCTTCTTTCCCCACTTAGGCAGCACCTTCCCACAGTTTACTGTTCCTTGTATGAACATAATTTTAGAGCCAGAGATTAGGCTGTAGGCGCCTAAGGGGCACTGAGACCATTTTCCCTGCTCTGCCCTGGCCTGTTCTGTGGAGACTGAGTTCTCCTGTATAACTGAGGGCACCAGAGCAGTGCCTGCCATGGCTAAATCCTGAGCAAGCTTTACTTTATCTCTCTGGATGATGCTTGCCAGTACAGCGCTGCTGGCACATCCATCTATTTGTTTGCTCCTGTCCTTTCTCTGCCTTGCTGCAGCAAACTGTGGGACAGCACCCTATCTTTATTTCTGTTCCTGACACATGGCTGCACACTCGGGGAAGTCACAGGCTGTGGCCATCCCTGGGTGTCCCTGCCTGTCCCTGTGGAGTGACCAGGGCACTCCAGCCTCTCTCCCACGGGATCAGGGGGAGTGTACATTGCAGTGTCTGCAGCAAACGTGCAGCACCACCCCCAGCAGGGAAAAACTCTACTGGAGATTGCTGTTTTCACACAAGGACCCTGACAAACTAGGCCTGTCAGCGGGGTAAGCTGGAGTATCAGTGCACAGCCTGTAGGTATTGGATCTTTTGAGTCCAGTGCTCACAGGGACCAAGAGCACAGGGAACACTCGGTCAGACTCGTGTGAACAGCTGCCTGACAACACTTTCTGCTTCAGCTTCATCAGCTGCCTACGGGGTGCCTGTTCAAAGTGAGCCCACTTTGGAGTTTTCGAGTCAGCAATGTCATAAAACATCACACACGAGTCTTTTTCTGAGAACAAGGGGGTGCAAGGGAGAAAACAACCTGGCTTAGATGAAACAGAACCTTGGAAAAATAATTAAAAAAAAAAAATTCCTTTGGTACATCATCTTGCAGTCCACTGCGTAAAATCTCCTTGTAAAATCTCTAAAAGATTTCCATAAATTACTTCAGGTCCTACCTCTACCCGATAAAATTTATTTTGCAACAGCACAGCTTTGTTTTTAAAAGCTATTAAGTGATTAATATTATTTTCAGGCTTTCCAAGGACAATTTGAACTAGTTCACATTTTTCCTGAGAACAGATTTCACGGAGTGATGAAAACAAAACTGCAAACTTTGCTGCAGACTCCACACAAGAACATCTCGCTGCTCCTCAAGGAAACAGCAGCCAATGCCACAAGGATGTCTGGGCATCTTTAAACACTAAACAAAACAGAAGGCCCATTAGACTCTTGGAGTTGTCTTTAACTGCCCTTTTCTTTTTCATGACAAGTGGTCTCCCTCGATGTCACAGCTAATGCGGTGTGACAACACTAGGACAATTAGAAGACTGATTATTAAAGGCAGAAATGAATCACTCTGGAGATCAGCAGCGATGAGAGAGCTATAGTTCATCATCAAACACAGGTAGCTAAAATATCAGTACTGGAATTCTTCAGTGTGGTGCTGGCTCTAAGCTAGAAATGCAATGTCATTATTTAAATCAATTTTGGAGGGCTCTCTCATCCCTGTGGCAGATGCCTTCATCCATACAGTTTATCAGGTACGTGGGAGAAATCGGGCGAAAAACAGGGTACGAAGGGGGGAAAAAAGACCAAAAAAAGGCAACGAAACGAGCACAAATAAATTAGAGGAGCCAAAGATCATGATTTCAGTTGGTCTGAGAAAGGGATCCCTGCAGAGTAGGAGGCACTGCCTGAGGAGTGCGGGGCTGCATCAGTGCACCTTGGACTCGGGCCAGTCGTAGACGTCGGGCATGAAGGACTCGTACTCGTAGGTCCAGACCTTGGAGCGGATGTAGCTGTTCTTGTCGGAGGGCTCGGGGTAGTGGAAGGCCATGTTGTTGGCGTACAGGAACTCCATCACCTGCGGGGGGACACACCATGGATTGGCCTTTCTAGATCCTGGTCAGCCTCTCCAGCAGAGAAACTGCTTGAGAAGAACTCAGGCAGCGAGCCAAACTCACACATCCACACACGTTACAGGGCTGGCTCAGCAGAGAGGCAGAAGGCTCCCAGCCCCAAATCAATTTCCAACAAGCGTTTATTCCATGTGCCAAAGGTGAATCCGGAGCAAAGGAGAGAGAACATGTGGTTCTTCTCAGTTNNNNTCTTCGCTTTTCCAGGGCAGGGCAGTTGGAAATTCCTTTAATGGCACAAGGGACTCCGCACAGTCTCCTAACACCTCGGCCAGCATCTCAAAACTTAATTTCAGCAACCAGAGGGGTGTAATTTTGGCCCCTCGTGGCTGCCAAGCTGAAGCATCCAACAAAGGGAACGTTTTTATGGGCATCTCTTATTGCAGGCACAAAGAACCGGGTGCTTTGTGCCCCAGCACCTCGTGCTCAAGGGTCACACTGTGCAATTCAGTAGGTTAATGTGCACATAAACCACTTCTAGTGCAGAGCAATTTTATGTTTCATACTCACCTTGACAGCAATATTAATAGAAACTTCCCTGATATTGGACAGTGGAGGATAAAGTCTGCCTTGTGCAAGCTCTTCATCTGTCAACTGCTCCGCCAGTGCCTGAGTTAGAGAAACAAACATTTTTTATTAAGTGCACCCCAGATGTGACTAATAACATGCCAGAGCACCTGAGAGAATCAAGCTGCAGTGCTCTTAGCACCAGAGTGCTCCCAAGGCACTGCAGTCAGGCAGTCAGGATCTCAACATTTTCAGTTTGAGGAACTGAGAATCAGCACACTGTGACCACCACGAGCATTTAGCAAAACAAGCTCTGGTATTCCAGGGAATGAACTCCCCACAGCCATGGAAACCCCTGGCCACAGTGCCAGCTGCAGAACCCAGGGCAGGACAGGCAGGGCAGGGCCCTGCTGCCACAGTAATTTACACAGGGACACACTTCCTACTTATTCATTAAAACTGCAATGCGACCTGATTCTTGGCAGAATTTTGTCTGATCAAAACACTTTTTTTTTTTCTCTTCCCACTGTGCAGGGATAAGCCAACAGAAACCAAACAGGAAACCACTGTGTTTCACCAAGATTAGAGAAAAGTGCCCACCAAGTCACCCCTGTCGTGTCAGAAGCCACAGCCTGCTCTGCTCGCAGACTCACCTTGGCAGCCTCTAGGAAAACCTTATCACTGATGTGCCGGACACTGCTGAGGATCACAGCCAGAGCCACGCCTGCAAGGAAATCACTGCCAGTCAGGGCCACACCACTTCAAAACAGGCAGCCTGCTGCCCAGGAGCTGCCAGTCATCTCCAGTGTTATCCTGGAAAATCTGCACTCACTGACAGAGCCACAGCAGGGCTCGGGCTGGAGGAGACCTTAAAGATCATCTCCTGCCAGGGGCAGGGACACCCTCCACACTCACTGGTACCAACTGTGTAGCCACTGGCCATGCTAGGTGGCTTTCAGAAGGGGTTAGAGCTTAGCAGCTCAGAGAGGAAAGGGGAAGGCACAGAAACATTCCCAGCGCTCCTTTTCTACCCCCTTTGTGCAGAACTTTAAAACTTTAAAAACTATTAATTCTGAGAATTATTTACGTAACTTCAAGCGCATATTAAGATTTATCTTCTCCTTTCCTCCCCAAACAAGCAGCAGAACCCATAATGCAGCAGCTTCCAAAGCCTTCAATAACACCCTTCTGTGTTCTCAGCAATACCCAGCTGGGTTTGCTCACTGTGTGACATGTGGAGCTCCATGTGCCCCACATCCAGCCTGAACTGATTGTCCTTCAGCCACTCGTTTTTCCAAGCTCTCACACGCTGCCAACACCTCTGCAGGCAGCAAAGGAATCCAATAAAAGGTGCAGGCAGCCCAGTGTTAGAGATTAAAGGGTGACAGTTTCCTGCATTACCTGGGAAGATGTAGGCATTGTTTCCTTGGCCTGGTTTGAAGGTCCTGCCATCCTTGAGGGTCACCAGCTCGAAGGGGCTGCCACTGGCAAACAGGCACCGGCCCTGGGGAAAGGGAGGGGCACTCAGGGCCAGCAGCCACCCCAGGGACAGGGACAGGCACCCAGGAGAGGAGGTCTGCTTGTTCAGTCACATATTTGAGCCTTGGAGGAGCTCACACACAATGAAGTGTTCCTGCCTGAACCCTGAGCAGCAGCAGCAGCACGGCCACAGGCCCCACGGGGCCCCTGCAGACTCTGAATCGTGGCCACTGACAAAGGAGGCTGTGACGGGAGTGTAAATAAAACAGCACTTTCTTACCGGGGGGTGGGAGGGCAGAGGGAGGAACTGCTGTGTCAGACAGGAGTGAATAATGTGGTTTGCTTATCCGTCCTTTGGAAAGGATTTCAATTGGCACAAAATATCAAAACGTGTCTGAGTGTGAGCCACGCCCTCTAGATAAATGACTCTCTTCTCAAACAGTAAAGCCACTGAAAGCAAAAAAATCTTCACTTTCTTTTGAGTGACAGGTTTAGGAACATCAGTTTATAACCTTTAAGGCTCCCCAGGACCCCTGTGTCTGCAAACAAATTACCAAAGAAGCTGAAGGCTCTGGAAATGTGTTTGAATGTCAGGGCACACCCAAGACAAGAGCCTCTTTGTGAAGGGAGCAAAGCAAATGGATGCAGCAGAGGACAGGACCAGAAGACAAAGCAAATTAAAAGGCAGCAGCAGAACACACAGGGGCTTCGACAGGCATATTACAGGTGCCATCTAGTGGGAAAAAAAATGAGGAATGAAAGGTTAGCGATGGTGTCTTTGTTTCTTTGTTGCCTCTAGTGCAGCCTGAGACACCGCCCTCGCCAGGATCAGGCTGTCCCCGAGGCCTGGGGACACAGGGGGTGACAGCCCCGATCCCTGCCGGCCAGACAAATTGCTTTAGCTACATGACAAAGAAAGCGATGCGGGGGATTTTCAGAGAGCCACACAATAGTCAGGGTTCTGGAGTCCGTTTCCTAGGTAATTACTGCATCTTGAAGGGAAAATATATTTTGAAGGGCAAGCCATGGGTCCAGCTGAGGACATGCCAGAGAACCAAAGAGCATGGTGAAAACAAACAGCTGAACTGCAGGAAAGTTTAAAGGGACAGAAACGTTACAGAAGTTATGAGTAAGGACTGGAACAAAACTATTTATTGACCAGCAGTGCTTAATTGTCCAAATAATCCAGGTGTAAAAACAACTGGAAGTACGGCAAATCGTTAATAGAAGAAGATATGGATGCAATACAGGAAAAAAACCCGAAGATCTTCTTTCCACGGGGCTCAAACTTAACTGTAAACACCACTGTGCTCTTGCAGCTCCTGCAGGGAGGATGCCTGACCCCAGGGAGCAGTGTCCTGCCCCTGCTCCTGACAGTGACAGCCAGGCTGAGGTACAGCCCCTTGGGGCTCAGCACTCAGCCATGGCCAGTCAGCCTCTTTCCTTAAAACATTTGCTCATCTGCTGATATTCTATAAGAACTGCAAGCAAAAATTAGGCTGGTCCCCCCTCTAACTGGGCTCCTGGCCTCCTTCAGCTAGAGATGGCAGCAGTTTTTACATTTATTTATGCCAACTGAAGTCTTGGCTGCACAACTAACTTCTGTTTACCTTCTATCCAAGATACTGGAATTTATATACTGAAACACTGCCCAGCTCACTCTTCTGGTTAATGCAAGATATCTGAGAGATATTAAACCAGCTCCATTTAAAAGTTTGTCCAGGGCAGGGAACAGAGCTGGGGAAGGGGCTGGAGCCCCAGGAGAGGCTGAGGGAGCTGGGAAAGGGGCTGAGCCTGGAGAAAAGGAGGCTCAGGGGGGACCTTGTGGCTCTGCACAACTCCCTGACAGGAGGGGACAGCCGGGGGGGTCGGGCTGTGCTCCCAGGGAACAGGGACAGGAGGAGAGGGAACGGCCTCAGGCTGGGCCAGGGGAGAGGCAGGTGGGACAGCTGGGAAAATTTCTTTACCTACAGGTCTGTCAATCCCTGGCACAGCTGCCCAGGGCAGTGGTGAGTCCCCATCCCTGGGGGGATTTGAAGCCAGGTGGATGTGGCACTTGGGGACATGGGTCAGTGGTGACCTGGGCAGAGCTGGGGAATGCACTCGATGGTGTGAGGGCTTTTCCAACCCAGATAATTCTATTGTTAAAAGATGAGACCCAGACTTCGTCCAGAGGCTGCTACTCTGGGCTGCAGATTTCTGCAGCAGGAGTTCCCTGAGCTGACAGCCCCAGCAAGGTGGGAGAGAATCTGGGTGTCAGATGGGGACAGTGGAGTGTCACCCTCCCAGGGTGGCACTGCCACTGCTGGGGCTGTGATTCTGGCAGCTGAGTCCCACGGGCTGTGCAAGGGAGGAGTTCACAGTCTGCAGCAAGGGACAAGGAGAGGTCTCCACCCACCCATTTTCACATACGAGTCACTTAATTTGGGTCTGTATTAAAAAAATACAAACAGGAAAAAAGAAAGCCCTTTTGGAAGCCGCCCCCCTGGAGCCTGCAGGCAGGTGCTGGGGCCAGCACAGAGATCTCAGCAGCTGCAGAGTGAGGGAGCAGCCGGCTCACAGCTGGCTCAGAGCCCCCGCTGTGCCTGCACCGTAGTGCCCCCACCTGCCTCCCTCCCCTCGGGCTCCCTGCAGAGGCCATCAGCCCCGCACAAAAACCTCCGCAGAACCACGAAAGACTGCCTTCATTAAAGGCAAAGCCAAGGTCTGCACGGGCCATTAACATAATGGCAGAGTTATTATGAAAAAACCAGCCCAAAACCCCAGCCGGGAGCCCCGCAGGGTGTGCTGGCTCCGAGGGGAGGGCACAGAACGGGCTGTGTTTGTTCCTGGCTGACTCACTCTGTGGTGGGGCCAGGGCGTGAGACACAGCTGCTGTGGCTGGGGACAGAGCCCACCCCTGCCTGACACACGAGGGGACAGAGGCCACCCCTGCCCTGACACATGAGGGGACAGAGGCCACCCGTGCCCAGGGAGCACTGGCTCCACGGGTGACTGCTGGTGGCACCTGCAGGACTGCACAGCACAGCTCCTGCATTGCTGCAAGGGCATCACCTGCTCCCAAGACTCTGCTCAGCCTTTACACTGCAAACCTTGCTCTTAGTCTCTGCTGCGAGGCCAACACGCTCCATTCAAACACAAAATAATTAAAAAGGGTGGTGAGAATCAAGAGTTAATTGATCAAAGCCATGTAACAGTACTGCTGGTCATTCTCTTAAAGAAGTGGTAACAAGGCTCTGGCCATTGTAAGCTTTGCAAACTGTTGTCAGCTAAAAATCAAGACCTCTTTTCAGATCACCCTCATTTACTCTTGCCGGAAGGCGAGAAAGAACTGTGTTCCAACATCACAAAGTCCAAACAACCACAGAACAGTCTGAGCTCTGGTGTGCAGGCCCTCACACACAGCCCCAGCAGCCAGCAGCTGCGGGGTACACACCTCTGTCACCGTGTAGGCCTCCTCTGCTGTGCACTCTGCCTTCACCGTGGGGTTGCTCAGGGCAAAGATGATGGGTCGCTCGTTGATGGAAGCCATGGCTTTGAGCACTTCCTTGGAGAAGAGACGCCCTGCCCCAGCAACGCCTGGGGGAGATGGAAACACAGAGACAGAGTCAGCCTCACCTGCCCCAGGGCAGGGGACGGCCACCCAACACTGGGCTGATGTCAGCCCTCAAGTCTCCCACCCAGGGCAAAGCTTCTCTGGCAGCTGGGGATGGGCACCAGGCACTGCTCCTGGCTGGCTGACACTCACAGTTTGCACAGCAACACCTACTGAGTGTGTTCCAGAAGCCTATTTCACATTATTTTTTGGTGTGGATGTGTACAAAGAACGTGGCCCTGGATAAGCAAGTGGGAATTCCAGGTGCTTTGTGGATGATTCATCCCAGCTGGGTGTTAGCTGTGCAGTGCACACCTGACACTGGTGCCCCTGAACACACCCAGCCCACAGGTACACACACACAGCGATGGTGTATTTGTACAGTGGCTACAAGCTTCAGGGTACTCAGCCAAAAACCCCTCTCCTTTTCCAAATAAATCACGTGCCAAGGAAACTGCAGTCACACCAGGAAATACCTGTAATCCTATCTGTTCTCTGCAGAGAGACACAGTTGTAAATAAATACCTACAGATGTCAGTGAGCTAAGAGCTGCTGGTGATCTGCAGCATGGAAGTGCTCCTTCCAGCTGTGCTGCTGGCAGAGTCTGACCAGGGGAGGTGACTGGGGGACAGAAGGTCAGAAAATACCCAGACAACTCAAGTTAGGGATCTCCTGCAGAAAACACCATGGTTGTGGCTGCTCTCTGTCACTAAGGACACAAGGTTCAGAAGGAGCACTACAGCTCAGTGTATTTCCAAGTAGAAAATTCACCTCACATTTCCTTCCATCTTATTTACACCAGCAGAAATGCTGCTGGCTGTCACCGAGCTCCCTGGAGTCCTGTCAGCAAATTAAAGGCAGCCGAAACCCAAACTGTAGAAAAATAACCTCCCTTACCAATGATGGCTGAGGGCCGGAGTACATTCACTGCCTCCTCAAATGTCTTTGGTATGTGCTCTGGAGCTGGATGTGTGAAGGGCTCCTGGTTGGAATCCACCTTCTGCTCCCGGCCCTGCAGACAGAACAGTGTTTCCTCCCGTGGGGGCACAGGGAGGGCGGTGCTCACCCCTGCTCTGGGTCCCCAGGCCTGGTGCTCCCCTACCTGAACCAGCAAGCCGTACTTGTCAAACATCCATATCCTCCTGGAGGCCTCCTCACAGGAAACACCACCTTCCATCATGGCCATGACAATCAGGTTTGCAATCCCCAGGGCAGCCTGGCCGAGGAAAGGACTCGGGTTTGTCACAGGTCACGGCAGAGCTCTGCCCTCACAACCCTGCCCAGCATCCCCACAAAGACCCCTCTGAGACACAGGCAATGCTTCCCTGGGTGGGGCAGCAGCCACACATCTGCACCAGGGGCAGCTCTCCCAGGGGCTGTGGGCTGTGCCAGCTCAGCAGCCACACCAGGGCAGTGACACCAGCCTGCAGTGACAGAAGTGCTCAGCCCTCCTGCCATGACACCAACCCCGTGCTGTGTGCCCTCTGCCCCCCAGCCTGCCCCTCCTGCCTGAGCTGAGGGGCTGGCAGAGGGCAGCAGGAGGGTGTGCCTGGCCCCCTGTGCCTCCCCTGGCAGGAGAAATGAGGCAGAGATACATCCAGAGCAGGGCTCAGTGCAGCACCGGCCAATTACTGCCATCAGGGCCTTTCCCCAGATGGAGAACTTCTCAGATAATTAAGTTACTTTGTCAGCACCACAGGAGCAATTGTGCTGATGTACCAAGAAGCACAGTGCTGCTCCTGGCACTGCAGCACCAGTAACTGGTGCCTGCTGCAGACTGAATCACCTTGCTGAGAAAAACTACTCTCTGATGCTATAAAAATTAACAAGATGGTCTCACTACATCATAATTTTATGGTGAGTTTCCCTTCAAACACACACAAGTCCCTGATGCTTTTTTCAAGGCCATGCAGGAAAATGGAGAACGTGAGTCCCTGCAAATGTTAAACACCTTTCTTTCACACAGTCCTCTCTAAGCAGGGTCCTTTCTGCTAATGCATTTCAGCTGGCCTTACATGAAAAGTTGTGTTGTGGATTTGAGAGAAAATCTCCACGATGAGAAAACACACATTTCAAATCTCTCTTGCTGCTCCAGGCCCTTAGGAAGGCTCACCTCTCCTGCTCCAAGGAAGAGCACTTTCTGGTCTGTGAGTGGTTTCCCAGTGGCTTTCTGTGCTGCCAGCAGTCCTGCCAAGGCCACTGAGGCTGTCCCTGTGAAAGCAGAGCAAATCTGAGGGCAGCTGAGCACATCTACAGGGCAGGTTGTGGCTTTGGGAAACGTTTCTGCACGGGTATCAAGGCACACAAACAAAGGGTATACCTTGAATATCGTCATTGAAGGTACAGTACTTCTCTCTGTATTTCCTCAGGAAGCGGAAGGCATTGTGGTTTCCAAAGTCTTCAAACTGGATGAGCGTGTTCTGGCCATACCTACAGAACAGGGCACACATCCCCATCAGCAGACAGGGACAGAGACAGCAACAAACCCTGGGTGCAATCAGCTATCTCTGGGAGCAGGCTGTGCTCAGCCCCATCCCTCTGAGCAGCTCTGTCTCCGTGCTGTGCCTGTTTACAGATAACCACAAGCAGCATGTTCTAGGTCACCCAGGGTGTCACTCCAGGGACACACACACACGCCTGCCTCAGCTTCTGGTGCTTTCCTTGCTCCTCAGATGGCTGCTTCAAGGACAGTGTGTTAGGACTGCCCTGTGCCAGCAGCTCAGTGCAGAGCACTCGTGCCATACCTGTCTGTGATGGCCTCCATGAATTCATCTATCAGGTCATCGTAGACCTGCGAGCGATCCCTCTTCTGGTACAGCCCCATGTAAAACGGGTCCTTTAGGAGTGTCTGAAAGAGAGCAAACCAAAGAGGGCAGAGGATCAATCCTTTCCCCCACACACACCCAGCAGAGCACACTTCACACAGTCACACAGCCCCTGTAGCAGCCCCAGCCTGTGTCAATGCTCTGTAATTTCAGCTGGCACCCGGCGCTGGTGGTGGCCGCTTTTAAAACGGAACAAATCAATACTGCGAACAATAAACTGCTTTAATAAATCTAATTCCCATTTCCAGCTTCTGAGAAGTCAGGTCAAAACTGACTGCCTGTTTTGCAGTGTTCTAGCATTCCAATTACTTCCAGATGCACCCTTTCATGGACAAATTAATGGGCACTTTTAAATCAGCGTGTCGTGAATTCCAAACCACTTACCCTCTGCATAAAATATTCAAGTTTATCTTAAATAAAAGCACTCAGAAAACCCCCACACTGCTATAATATGGAATATTTTTTAAAAACACCCTGTTATTATAGGGGTAACTCACTGTGTTATCAGTCCCAACGTCTATGCACACGGGCAGGCATTTATCGGGGTGTATCCCTGCACAGGCTGTGTACAAACACAGCTTTCCCACTGGAATTCCCATCCCATACACCCCCAGGTCTCCAAGACCCAGTATTCTTTCTCCATCAGTCACGACAACAGCCTGATGAAAAGAAGAAAAAAGAAAAAAAAGAAAAAAAAAAGCAGGTCAAATCATACATGATCACTGAAATTGATAAAGATTAGATGAACTGCAGTTGTGGTTTATTTTTTTCCCAGGCACAAACTGAGGTATGTTTACACAGTCAAATGAAGAAGAACAGATGAGGAGCATTTTCCTCAACCCATAAACCTTATATTTAGCATAAAACACTGATCTTTAAGATACGCATTACCCTAATTAGCTGCATTCTGCCATCATCACTAAAGAGCCAAGAATGCATTACTTATAAATATTTATGTTCCCATCGAATGCTAGTGAATCTTAGAATACTCAGCTGAGATGGAATAACAACAAGAAACTAAATCACAGAGTGACAGTACCTTTACGTCGTTCTCTGGCCAGTTGCTCACAATTGACCTTATGTGGCCTCTGTCTGAGATAGAGATAAATAATCCTCTGAAAGGAAAAAAAAACCAAACAAACCCACAAATCAGAAATGTTTTGTGGGTGACAATTAGAATTTTCACCTTGCTTTTGTAAAACTAAGCATCCATCAGGGCGATTTAAAATTCAAAGTTTTACAGCCAGTGATGTAAATGGCTCAAAGGACAATATCTGTTCCTGCTCGGGGCACCACCTAAGGAACCCACTTGGAACCAGCCCTCTTCAGCAGGGAGAGAGGGTGATGTCCAGAAATCCCTTGCAATCTACACTCCCTGCCAGATGCCCTGTTCTGACACAGATCCCCAGACCCACAGAAGGGACTCTGATAGCTGGGGAAATCCCCCTGGAATTACAGAGCTGTATGGCATCTAGGAAGAGCTGGAAATGGGGCTGAAGCCCTGCACTCGGGGTGTTTATTTACGTGACCCATCTCCATGTCTGCTTTCAAATGTTTTGTTTCTCAGTATAAACTGTGTCCTGAGATGTATTTTAACAAACTTTCACTGCCCTGACTTGGCACAAGACTCGGGCAGCTGAACCCGAATGAAAATGAAACAAACCATATCCAAACCTCAGGCAAGAAGGCAGGGAAAATGTCAATAAGAGCAGCAGCAAAGTGTGTTTGTGTTGGGAAAGATGAGACAGGACAAGCTTACAAATATGATTGCTTGGCAAGAGATTCTGAAAATATAAAACCTGTGAGTGAAATAGAAATGAAAGCTAGCTTTGAGATGTAGGCAGGGCAGGCAGGAAGATGGTGATTATCTGGAGATGGGTTGAGTGATAACAAAGAAAGGGACACCAAGGGACCCAAGGGTGTAGCCCCACCAAGGCATCAGGGAAAAGACAGATAAGAAAGTAGCCTTTAGAGTTTAGAATGCAGAATGATATGGTAATATAGCAGTTCTCATGGGCTGTATGCAAAGTCTGTAGGTTTTGTATCTCCCACTGGTTAGTCACTGTGACTTAGAACATTCAGCAAAAAAGGAGATGTAATGTGTTGTAACAAGGACCTCACTCTCTTGCTTGCTTGCTCTTACCTCTTACCCTCTTGCTCCTACCCCTTGCCCTCTCTTGCACTGCTCTTGCCCTTGCTCTCTCCCTCCCTCTCTCTGTGGGGTCTCC
>VXBB01001702.1:0-26849 GCA_013399915.1 Illadopsis cleaveri
CCTCCTCTGGACACGTTCTGGCATGGGATGGCTGTGGCAGTGGTGAGATCTGGAGGTCACGGGGATGAGCAGGATGGAAGTGCAACACTCCATTCCAGAGAGCAAACTGTGGCCTGTGGAAAGGCAGATTGGAGTGAGGGAGGGTCTGTGCTTGTGAGGAGAGCAATTTCCTGTATGTTGTGTCACTTCCATGGAGGACAAAGCACTGGCCTGATCTGCCTCTCCTTAGGAGTGGCACAAGTGGTTGCAGCCATGGGGATCTGTATGTCTGTGTCACATATGTCACATATGAGAAAAGGAGACTCAGAGGTGACCTTATCACTCTCTATAACTTCCTGAAGGGTGGCTGTGCTCAGGTGGGGTTGGTCTCTTTCTCCAGGCAGCAACGGACAGAACAAGAGGACACAGTCTCAAGCTGCGTCAAGGGAAATATAGGCTGGATATCAGGAAAAAGTTTTTCACAGAAAGAGTGGTAAAGTACTGGAATGGTTTGCCCGGGGAGGTGGTGGAGTCACCATCCCTGGATGTGTTTAAACAAAGACTGGATGTGGCACTTGGTGCTGTAATCTAGTTGAGGTGTTGGAGCATGGGTTGGACTCGATGATCTTGAAGGTCTCTTCCAACCTAGAAATTCTGTGATTCTGTGATCCAGGATGGAGCATGTACTGAACCATGGAAAATCGTGCTGGGCTGAGCTTTGATAGATCTCCTTTATCTTCCAGCTTCAAGGCAGCTGAACTGGTGCTATTTCTGGAAACTGTCTCCAAGCTCGTGGATGTGTTGATAGAATGGCTCCCCAGAGCAATGGTCATGGCCCAAAGGCTGCCAGGGATCAAGGAGCATTTGGACAATGCTCTCAGGCACAGAGTGGGATTGTTGTGGTGGCTGTGCAGGGTTAGGGTTAGGGTTAAGGCACCTGTGGGTCCCTTCCAACTCAGGATGTTCTCTGACCCTATGAATGTGATAAGTTCCCTGGGTAGTCTGGAGTATCCTTAAGTTATAAAAACGTTGTGGATTATCTGATGTGAATCTCTTCTGGTCCAGTCTAAATCCATTCACCTTTTTCCTGATGAAAGACTTGCAGGGCTGTGATCAGGTTCCCCTTGAACACTCTCAGGACTAAACAAACCCAGTTCTCTCTCCTATTGCACGTGCCTCATTTTCCATGTCTCTCTATCTGCTTGTTCAGCTGGGAGTTTCTTTGCTTCCCACTTTCTGTGCAGTATGCTTGCCAGTATTGCATCCAGGTCTGATATTGACACTGCACTAGTGAGAATCTGTGTGATTTCCTCAGCTCCTTCTCTTCCCTGTACACCCAATTCCTTCAGCTCCCTGTCCACGTGTGCCTCTGGCTTTGGGGAATTGAGTAGAAGAGAGGATGATGGCCTTTTGGCTAGCCCTGGGGTAGGAGAGGCTGAGCTGGGATATTCTGCAAGTTGCTGGATAGGTCATTTATTTAGTGCAAGTTTGCAGATCTTTATTTCCCTTTGATAAAAGCATTTCCACAGATCTGAGCTTATTTTATGAAGTTTGTGAGCATGTATCAAAGTACTTTCTGAAAAGCTCCCAGGCTATGACTTAGATGTGCCAAGCACACTCTGAAATTTGGGGGTTGATTCCATTTCTCTGTGCTTTCCTAGTATGTATATCACAATGGGAATAAATGATAAAGTTCCTATTAAATTGCAGTTCAAAGAATTGGACATTTCAAAACAGCTTTATTCCTACAAATAATGTATGGGATTCAGGTTGTTACGCAGGGAGTTGTAAGTATTTGTTTATTTTAAGAATGTTTTTAGATTTTCCTTTATCAAGTACACATTGCAATCAAGAATGTTCACCCAAGGAATATTTTCCCTGGAAGCTTGACCAATACTTGTCAGGAGCATTCTTTTTGTTTTTAAGATGGGGTGGGAGGGGGACAAATACATTTATCTGTTTTGTTATTTGACCTCACTAAATAATCTTCTGGCAAAGGGAATTAAAAATCAACCATTGAGGCTTTGATTGCAACAAACAAAATATACACGTATTATTTATGAGCAAAGACAAGAATTCCTGTGATTTCATTTGATGTTGGGGTAGAATATAAGAACAAACAGTTACCTACAAAAGGTGGGTTGTGGAGCAAACACCCCAGAGAGAGGTGGTTTCTTAACCAGCCTCCTTTTCTTTGTGTATGTGGTGGTAGAAGGATAAACCAGTTTCAAGGGAAAAAAAAGAATGCAGGCATTCTGTAAAGTGACAGCTGAGTTGCTCTTTTATCCTGTTTAATGTGGCTTGCCTTTACTGATACATGGGTTTTTATTTTGTCTTCTATATAATACCAAACTTAAATTTGAAATATCTCTAATCCTGGAAAAGCAAAGTCATGCTTGTCAATTCTTTCTGACCAAATTTTTCTGAACTTTATAATGGGTTTCATCATTTAAAATCTTGATGGTATTAATATTTTGGTATGTATAAGGTAATAAATCCATTTAAATAAAAGAACTGTTTTAGATGATTTACCTTGAGAAATGAATACCATTATGTTTGGTTAAATTCTCACCCACCCCAGGAAGGATGGATGATGCTAAAGTGCATAGCACAGTTTCCTATTTTGGGGCTTTGCATTGTCCATGGTAAGTAACTTCTCTTTTTCTCCTTTTTTTTTGTTTTTTTGTTTTTTTTCCTAAACTTTCCAGGTAAAAGTACTCCTGTAAGCCAGCTTGGGTCTGCAGATTTTCCCAAGCCCCATGATCCATTCCAGCCATTTGGGGCTGACAGCAGTGACCTGTTTCAAAGTAAAAAGGGGTTTGGGGACCCATTTAGTGGAAAAGATCCATTTGCTCCCTCCTCTTCAAGTAAAACTTCTAAAGACTCTTCCTTGGGGTTTGCAGACTTCAGCTCTGTAAGTTAAGTTCCTTGTCTCTGAGCAAACCACTCTCTGCTCTGCTTGCAGCAATCTCTGTTGGGTTTTTGTCTTACCTGCCAACCTACTGTTCCCTGGCTTCTGTCTCTCAGTACCTTCATGCTGTCCTCATTGTTTTTTGTATTAATATTTCTGTAATAAAAGGCGTTATTTCAATAAAAAAGAAGTTTCATACTAAATTTTCAAGGGTTTACGTGCATTTAAATTATTTTAGTACAGCGTGCCTTTACTCTCCAATCCTTTGTAGCAGAATCTGTGTATTGTTTTTTGTTGCATGGAGGCTATTTTGTAAACAGATTTTTTTGGGAGCCAATGATGTAAAGACTCAAAAACACTTGATGAAAACATTTCTATAGCAATTTCACCATGTCCTGAGAAGCAAATCCTTGAAGGGAAAAGTTTCTAATAGGTATTTGTGATTGTTTGTGGAGAAAGTTCTGACAATCCTGTTGAAACATTTGCTGTGTATGATGGAATGTGGTCCTAGAGAGATACAGATGAGACAGAGATTGAAAATTTAGCTGTTGGATTTTGTTCCTGTTACTGATGTTGTAGAAAAAGACAAAAGATGAAACGAAATGGTTTCGTAGAAACAAGATAGAAAGGTCCACACAAAAGACAGTCCCAGAAGGTCTGAAAACAAAGCCAGGTCCCCATTCAATTAAAAACCTCGGGGTTAACAAAGCCTGGCTTTGGTTTTAGTGCTGGAAATTGTAAATGCAGTGGTTGTGTGGTTCTTATTGCTTCCACAAGTGGATAGGATCTATTCCATCCACAGCCTGAGGCTTCTTCCTCCTTTCACATGTTTTTGTTCTCTCACGTTGCCACGCAGTAAAATTGCAAACTCACTCTGTTCCTCAACTCTGCTGGGCACAAGTCAGTGTTCAACAAGGGGAGATATTTAAGCTGAATCGTTCTTTTTAATGTTTCAGGGGTTTTTTTTCCTAGTTATTTTTTAATATTAAATGTGTATCACTTTCCTCTTTGATATTGTTAGCTGAGGTCATCTGTGCAGACTTTAGTTGGCCTCAGGGCTTTAATTTATCACTTTGGAAACGTCCAAGTTCAAGATTTGTTGTGTGTTTGCCTACGGCTAGTTGGATTTGCACAGTTAAAATTCTGATTGTATACAAACTGGTGACATTCTTAATAAAAATAAGACACAAAACCTGCTTTTATCTGAAGTTTCTTCCACAACACCTAATTTGTTCCTGCAGTGAAAGACAAATGATGGAATGGAATGACTGGTACCCAGTTATTGTCATCTTACTTTTCCAGACTGTATTTCTTAAGTTAAAACATGATTTACTCTGAGTGATTCTATCAAATGATTAACCAAAATCTCCAATGCCAATCCTAGTGGGTACTCCAGGGTCAAATTTGCTGTGCCATCAGGTCCTCAGTTTAGATGAACTTTAGAAGATAAGGAACAAGTAGGAAAAATGAGATAATAAGCAATAGACACTAAATAATTCCTGTTAAATGACATTTCATCAAACGAAATACATTTTTAAAATTTAAACTTTAATGTTTTCTGAATTAATTTCTCCTCCTGTAGGAAAAAAAAAAAGAAGTATTGACTGAATTTGGCTGAAAAGACAGATTTGATCCCTCTTCTCCTCAGTTCATGGGGTTTTTTACTTTTCTATAAGATAATTATGTTGCTACACTTGACGATTCCTAATCCTTCTGCACGATGTTTTAAACGTCCCAGTTCCCTTGAAATCACTGAGAATATTGTGCTTCTCTTTGCCTCATGGTTGGGAAACTTTGTTTAGAATGGGAATGAAAACCAGCTTTGCCTCCAGAAGCTTTTTGACATCTCCTTTGAATCCCTGGAATCTGACAACTGAATCGTGTAGAGCTGAGTAATCAAACAACCTGATTTTAAATTGAAAATCCTTGACTGTTGCAAGAAAGAACGTGACAACTTCCATTATTTTTTAGTAGGAAAATCTGGTGCTTTTTTGATGCACTGGCAGATTCATGCACCCAGAGTTTCAGTGTGATTTCATTGCATTTTTAATTTTGTTGCTGTCATTATATATGATTCATTGGAAAAAAAACAAAAACAATCTTTTGGTAGTTCAGATTTCAGGTGTTTCTGGGCTCCAGCTGCAGTTTACAGAACAACAAGAAAAGCCCCTTGTCTGCCAACAGAAAGTGTTTAAATTTTCAAGAAACTGAACACTTAGGACTAAACTTTTTGTCTCAATACGAGCTGGGAATTCAGTACACACAAGTTAGTGAAACTTTTTGTGATTTGATGAGTCTTGCTGCAGTCTGCTGGTTTCCTCATCTATGCCTTGGGTCTGACTGTACTCCTGAAAAAGAAAAAAGAAAAGAAAAGAAAAGGAGGGGTTTAATGCAATTACACATGTGACATATTTATAGACTTGTTGAAACCTGGACATAAGCAAAAAATTGGTGTTGTATTAAATTACCTGCAAATTATCTTTTTATAGACAATCTGGGCAAGAATCTGTGGCATTGATGAACTGTCCTGTATTTATTTCTCTACTCAGTGGTGAGAGTTGTCTCCTGAAAATTGCACTTTGTGCCAACCACTTGTAATAAGGCACATCCAGATTTGTTTCCAATGAATCACTTCCCTATTTTTCCTTTTTTTTTTCTTTTTTCCACTCTGCACTTTTAACCACAAAAGTATAACTTGTGTCCCATAAACAAGTTATAATTGGGACTCTCATAAACTTTGGAAGCCTTATCCTAGAATGGAAGTTATGGAAGTAAAACTGGTTTCTAAACATTAAAAAAAAAATAATCTCAGATAGTTTGACCAAAACATCTTATATTTCTGAAAATAGTAATGGTTCGTTCTCCATCCCAGCTGTAGGATCTACCTAAATTCCTGGACTAAGCAGAGAATTCCTGCTTCCATTTCTATCTGTCTGTACCTTGAAAAAAAGAATCTATTTAAAATCTTAGTGAGCTTTTCAATCTTACCTGTCAGCTGACATTATTTAAATATGAGGAATTGAACAGGGTCTCTCCATTTTAAAAATAAAATACCAAGAGCTGTGACACTTCTATTGTGTTTCAGTAACATCAAATGCAAATATTTTCATCTAAATTTTTATAGCAATGAAAGCAGAGATATTGCATGAAGAGAATTTTTTTTTTTTTTTCATCTCAATTAAATGATGATTTTCTCAAATCTCCTCAAAAGTCATGCTGGGAAAAATAAAATGAGGAATGATGGGCATCCAGAGGCATGATTAAATTATGAGCAAATGAGAATTGGGCTTGGGTTGAAAGGAATTCAAATAGATTTATTTCAAAATACATAAAAAAATAAGAATTACAGATAACACTGCAGAGTGGAGGAGGAGACCGAGGTGGGGCCATCACACAGTGTTTATGCAGCCAGGCAGGGTTTAGCACTGCAGCTTGCATTTTAACACTCACTTCAACATTTCAATATTTTCCACTGATTTTCAATATTTTCAATATTTCAGCTTGGTCTGGGCAGGTGTGGCTGTGTCACTTTGTGCCGTGGCACAGCAGGCTGAGCTCAGAGTCACTATACTATATTTTTGTAGTATACACCCAGCTGAAATTTTTTTTCTCCTCAAGAAACCCCCCAAATAACGTGTTTTCCTGCACACACACGAAAAAAAATTCCTAAAAAACACCCAAAAAACCCAAACGAAAACCAAAAAGCCAAACCAAAACCAAAAAACCAAACCAAAACCAAAAAAACCAAACCAAAACCAAAAAACCAAACCAAACCAAAGCAGTACCAAGCAGATTTTAGAAATGGGCTTTAATGCAAACATTTGCAGGTAGCTGTTCCCATCCTCCTCCTCAGCAAATGCTAAAATTAACTGGGAACAGATTATATTTGAGTTTGAAACTGCTGTGATTTCAAGGAAATAGTTTCAGATTTTGTTCAAAAAGTCGAAACAAGCGAACTTTCGCATCCCTCAAAAGGTAAAAATACTTGAATATAATTTTGGACAAATTTTGCTGGGCGGTACTTGTGTTTTGGGAAGCCCAAACAGGTTTAGGACCTGAATATTACAAAGTGGGATATTTTCTTAGTGTTCTCTGCTGAAGTAAATTGGATTCTCTCCCATTGTTGTCTGTGTTTTATGAACAGCAACAGAAGCACTTTCAATAACTTCTGATTTGGTGATGAGACTTCCCACATGTCAGCAGTGTCCAAAATCACTTACCAAACCCCTCACCTGTAGCAGGAACTCCCATAATAAATCTCCAGCTTTTATCAGCTATTTATTCTTAAAAATGGTTGTAGTTGCTGTGCTTCCAAACCATTAATTTCCTTTTTTTTTGGCCGTTTTCATACCCAACTGAGCCACAGATGCAGGGACTCACATCCTGTGTGGGTTAATTTTCAGGTGGGAGGAGGAAGAAACTAAGGAAATAAACTAAGGAAGGAAGTAAAGGAAGGAGGAATTTAAGGAAATAAATCAAGGGAGGAAGTAAAGGAGGAAGAAATTAGAGGAAATAAAGGATGAAGTGAAATTTCCTCACTGGAGAAAACCCGTGAGTGAATTTCTATATCAACCTAGAACTGCCCTGGTGTACTTGAGCTGTGTATTTAACAAGTCTGATTCTCTATAATTTTTTTTGCAGAATTTCTTCGAGCTGGTCAGTAATTTTAACAATTCATTTTCCATTTTCCCTTTTTTTTTTTTTTAGTTTGGAAATGAGGAGCAGCAGCTGGCCTGGGCGAAGCGAGAGAGTGAAAAAGCAGAGCAGGAAAGATTGGCCCGGCTGAGGAGACAAGAACAAGAAGACCTTGAGTTGGCCATTGCACTCAGTAAGGCTGACATGCCAAACTCTTAAAAAAAGAGGCTCTTGGGCTTCACCCTGTTTAAGAGAAACCTTGGAGTGAGGCTTTTATAAAAAATACTAAATCCTCGGTTTATATGGTGAAAATAATTTTAGATCGCCTCCAGATCTAGACAGGACTGGGCTGGTTGTGTGTGACCAGGCTCTGTGTGGCTTCTCAATAATCTGCAGGAAAACACTGTATAAGCTGTATTATATGTTCTAGATAAAATTTATTGCTTGTAAGAAATTTAACGTGTAATCCTAAGGTACTGAAAGTTTCTTTATCTGAAAACACAAACTGTTGCATAGAGTAAGCTGCAGCTTGTGAATCTTTTTTTTTTTTTTTTTTTTAACCTGAATTCTGCTGGGTCTTTGAGGCTGCAGCATGAATTTCAAAGGAAATGTCATAAAAAGAGAGTATTTATACAAATTAGCTTTCACTTGTTACATTTATTTAATAATTCATGGTAGGCTAATTAGTACTTCTTCTGCATCATCTGTGTGAAAACATAAGTTCATTATTAGATGGTCCCTTTTTATCCAGAAGTTGTGGCTTTTGCAAAAGAATCTGACAATTTATATATGATGGATGCAAACAGTGAATTCTATAAAAACAGTAAAAATTCGAAGACTCTAGAAATCAGTAGTTCTTCTAATTTAAACATTTGTTTGCATTGAGTTGTAACAACTGTATGTGGCTAAAAGAGGGAGTTAATTCAGTTGTAGTAAATAGGGATAAATAATTTAACAGTTAAATTATGAAGTAAAAATTTGCTTGTTGTGGGATTGCAAGATGGTGATGCACAATTGGCTGCTGCTTTAATGTGACACCAGGAAATCCAGTGGTGGAAAAGTTGCCACGTTTGAGGAGTGCTCACCCCTACAACTCAGTGTACCCTTATTTACTCCAACTCCCAGCACAAAGACGAGGTTGTGTTACCCAAGTGACTCCCTGGGACAGTCTCTACCTCTGCTTCTTCAATTCCACCTCTTTGGGGTTACAGATCAAGCAGATTTAGCTGAAATGAAGCCAAGTCGAGTCTGATTTTAGTTGCCAAATACTCATTTCACACATCAGTTCTGGCAGCACTGTCTTAGTTGGCCCTAAAATACAGTTTGCAGTACTCAGACCAGGTAGGAACAGGTTTTATCTGCATGGGATGCTTCCACCTGGAAAAGAGAACACAGAATGTGTTTGACATGTCATAGAAAAAATAAGTCTGTGAATTTAATTTGCTTACTATAAATGCCTTTTCTGATTACAGGAATTCTAAAACTTCAGTTGTGTTTGCCTTGGAATTTTCTGTCCCATAGGGTAGGGATCTAGCAAGCATTTTTAAATGTCCTCAGTCTTCTTTTCTGCCCTTTGTTCTCTGGGAATACAAAAGCTTTACATTCAGTGTTTTTACTGCTGCGGCCCTTATCTTACAACATTTTCTCTTTTTTTTAAAATGTGATACTCCTGCATCATTTTTCATGCATTTCTGTTTTTTTATGTCCTTGCTTGCTTACTTTTATTTTCATGCTGCAATGATAGTGCCTGCTCAGTGAATGAAAACAATCTTTCCCTGTTCTGCTGGGATTGCCTTATCCTGGATGCTTTCCTTACACAGAGGAGTCAGATTGGATTGTTTTAAGCATCTTGGTAGTTTTCAGCTCTGAAATGAAGCCAAGACATGTCCTTTATAATCTCAGGCTTTTCTGGGGAGGTGGATGGGTGGGTGGGTGTGCAGACACACACATCTATCCGTGTTTGGGATCTTATTTTTAGGAGTCACAACTCCCTTTTTGCCTGTGCTAATGGTACTACAAATAATGTGAACCTTTTGTTCTCCTCAGAAGGAGAGAAGATTTACTCCTAATAACAAAACCAACCATGGAATGATCTTTAATACTGTCTTTTGATGAGTCCTTTGGGATGCAATAGAAGCTGTGTCTGATTTTGCAGAACTTGATTTGACATCCCTTCCCATTGCCATGATTTTTCTCCAATGTATGTTTGATTACACGATCAAACACACTAAAACGTCAAAACATTCTCTCTTCTGTTGGTTTATAGAGCTTGAAGTCTCTGAGAGCTGATTTGTGTCTGTCTTTAGGTAAGATGATAAAGCTTTTGCTGTGAAAGAGTAATTTTCAAAAGCAGGTGGCTGCAGGATTCTCAGTGAAGTTAAACAAACTGTCCATGTGTAAGATCCTCCTGCTCACTTGGACCTGAGCCCCTGTGGTGTCTCTTCTGCTACAATAAAATTTAGAAAGTAATACCAGTTCTGGACTGGATGATGTCACTCCAGTGGGACAGGTGGATGGCTAAACAGCTTGATGCATTTTTGAAGTTCTGTACCATAACAAGACCTTCTGCTGCTTTGTCAGGGCCCTAAAATACTGAATTTATAATGCTTCTAGGCCAATGAAATGATGTTTTCAAGATGTCCAGCAGGGAGGCAGAAATGTTAATTAATCCAGCATTCTGTGTAGTGTTAGGGCTTGTTTTTGTACTTCCTTATTGACTCTTCTTCATATTTGCTTGGAAAGTAACTGCAGATCAACAGATGAACAAGGACAGAACACAACATATTGTCTATGCACAGTGTTGGATTTTAGGAACCTTAAATTTACTGAAACACTCCATTCAAAATGTTGTCACTGCAGTAGAAGAGAACCTAGCTGTGATTCCTCACTTTGTATTTAATACAATTTTCCATATAAAAAGGAAGATTCCCCACATTCTTTCCCTGTGCTGTAACTCAGTGTTTGTACAATACCTGCACTTCCTCTTCGAGGCAAAACTTTTTTGTGAGGCATTGATCTTCTTCCTCTAGACCAATGAAATTTAAAGCACAAACAGACCTGTTGGCTATTTGGACAAAGAAAAATATGTACAATGTAAGATAAGGAAAATGTGAATGCCCCCAGTGCATATCCAATGTACAGTGAGATCCATATTATTTGTGTCTATGTGTATATATATATATATATACATATATATAGTATTGTGTAATGTAATCATAGTGTGTGTATATACCCCACATGTCCACATGCTATGTCCAGTATATAGTCCCTTGTGCTGTACATAAAATGTGTATATACAGTGAATATGTAGAATATGCATAGAAAATGCATCTATATTCTATAGATTAAAGCTTGTGTGTGTGTATGAATTCTGTAACCACAGATGGATACAGAATTGGAATCTTTGCAGAAATTCAGATTAGCTCACGGCTTTGAGAATTTCAAAGTCCAGGTTAAAGATAAGGGGAGAAATGATTTCTAATCAATTTGTATCAAGATTTCTGTCATTGATATGAAAAACTCTGGTTCATTAGCTGTGCCATTAGGTGTAAGAGAACCCTGGAAGAAAGTAGTAATCATCTGCACTGGATATAATTTCACATTCTTTTGTAGTTTTTGAAGTATCTGTTTGGAATGTAGGCTCAGCTGCTGATCTTGCATGTCATCTTTCTTCTCTGGGGTGAGGCAATGAGTTTTTTCCTATGTTGGTTCATAGTTTCACTTCCCTCTTTCCTTTTTTTTTTTTTTTTCCTTTTTAAAAAATTATTTTTAAGGAGCTGTTCCCATACACACACCCCAAACAACCACAGGCAAAGGTGGAAAACATGTTTTCCTTGCTTCATTCCAGTTAGATCGATTGCACACAATTCTCATCTGGATTCCAGTTCTGTTTTTCCTCCATTTCCACCTGAGCTTTTCACTTTAGGAGGAATGAATATCCATTGCATATTTGGCTTAGAGGAAAGAGTGGGGGTGATTCTTCTCTCTGCTTAAATAAATTATTAGGCTCTGTGGTACCTTGAGCAATCACTGAAGATTTTAGCAGGTTTTTATGGTGGCACAGGTTTTATACAGAATATATCCTACTGGAATGACTTGTGGAAAGTTGCACAGAGCACTGAGGCACAACAGTTAAACAGGACAGACACACAATTATTCAACCTGCACGTGCAGACACTGAATTACCACATCACCCTTCACAGAACTGTGTGCTCACCTTGGCCTTGAGTGCTTTCCCTCAGTCACCTTTGTATTGTCTTGCTGTAAAACCTCCCAGTCAGCCCTGCAATAAAAACAGATGCTTGTAAAAGTCCTGCTCCCACCATAATGCTGAATGAAATATTTTTATATAGGCAACTTTTTTCTTCATGGAACCTCTGCCCTGTGAGGGTCATCAGTCCTTCCTGTACCTTGTTCCATGTACTGTGCTCTCAAAAGTGTAGGAAATTCCGAGCTGTGTCTCTGTGAGCCTTTTTATTTTTAATTCCCATCTGTGAAATCTGTTGGCACTATTCTAGAAATTATTTTGTCATCTTATGCTCGAAGGTAATGCACTTTTTCTTGAATTCTTCTTATAATCCTTTTGGGGTTACTATTTCTTCTTTAGTGTTTCTCCATTGAGAAGAATATTTGTTCTGTAGAACCGTGGCCCAAGGAGTTTTGGTCCAAGTAGAATTATTTGCTTTCCCTTGTGTAAGAGTTTGATTTCTCCTTTCTTCTGCATTTTATTCCTCCCTCTCAGGAATTTCATTTCTGCTTAATCCTCATTTAGAGCTGGCACTCAGTTGAAGTGAATTGATCTCTGCTGTTAGTGATCTAATTCAATTATCTTCCTACACTAGTGGAACAGCCAAGTTCTTGGTTATATATTTGGTTTTATATTGCATCTATGTTGACTTCACAGCCATCATTTCTTAGAAAGGAATTTTGCTTGGAGTATGATGGAATCATAGATTTATTTTTAGAGTAAATATGTTAACTGTAATTCGTTGACACACCTGTTTGATCAGTTGATGTACTGCTCTTTTTACTTGAAAGTTTTATAAATAAAGGCTAATTTGTTATAAAATGGAATTTTCGTTTTTCCAACTTCTGCCTCTCCCTTTTAAGTTTCAAAGGAAAACTCCTAGTGACTGTGGTTTCTTCTGCTGTTGCAAGTACAGAGTGCTCTTCTGGTGTCCCTTTTAATATCTCATTCTTCAGTCTGACCTGAAAAAGGTGGAAACACAAAGCGGAAACTGCAATGTTGACCTAAATCTGACTAATATCTCCAAATATGTACATTATTGTGGTTATATTTATCTTCCAAATGTTATAATAAATTGTAAGGTATTTTAATTTTAACCCATCTCATGTGTTTATTGTTTAATATAATAAGAGAAATGTTATTGTTTAATATAATAAATGAAAGTTACTTTTTGGAGCTCTGAGATTTCGGCACTCTTTCTTTACTTTTTTTTTTTTTCCCCCTGCAATCTCACAAGTCTTTATGTTAAATGTGTGAATCTTGCTTTGAACAACAACTCTATTCTCTGCACTGAAATCTTTTTTTCCTGTTGGCTGGTGCCCTCTGCACTGTTCGCCCTCCCGTCCTTCCCTTTCTTCCTTGTCCCAGCCAGATTTGGGCTGAGCAGACCAGTCCCAAATCCAAGGCCACACCCTTCCCAAGCACACTGTGTGCAGCACTGCTGGATATCCTGGCAATTTACACCGGGGAGATCACTAGAGACAACCTTTGGCTGGCTGGAAAAACACACCTCACCACTGGGCTGCTCCATTTGCTCACTTTGACTCATTCTCCTCCCAGCTATTCACTGCCTGCTCCTGCTCACCTGGCTGGAGTGAGCAGCAGGTTGCCAAGGCAGGTTTCTCTCCAATGTTTTTAGCGTGTTGATGTTTTACAGGATTGACTGCAGCGTGTCACAGGTGGGCACAACTCCCCACCCAGTTCTTCCCATCGTGTCATGCTTCTCATCTCTTATAAAACCACAGCCCAGCACTCCATATGTTGGTACCACTCGAGTTTCTGGGGTCTGGCATACACCCTGTTCTCATCCCTGTGCTTTCCCAAATGCTTTTCTAATCTACGTTGTCTGGGCTTAATCTGAAAGGACCCCCCCTGTACCCAGCATGGCCTAAGAGACCCTTCACTGGGAAGAGAAGAAAAGCATCACCATTCTGTTCAGGGTGTGGAAAACTGGCCCTAAAGGCTGTCCAAGGTCTGGGCCCAGCTGTTAAACCTCAAACACAACTGCAGCACTTACTGACTGGACCTAAAGATGTCCCATGCCCAGCTCTCCTCTTAAATTCTGAGCTCCTGGAGTCATTGGTGCCACCCCTACTCTGGAAGTGCCATCAGGTTTATCTCTGGAATTGCTGAATCTCCCATCTGCTGTACCTGACTATCAGTGTAGTCACTCTGAGTACCTTTTCCCTCCTGTCTGGTTGGCTTTTTTTTTTTTTTTTTTTTTTAAAGTAATGACCACAATTAAAACTTTTTATTGGTGCTGATGCAGCGTCTCTTAAAATTGCTGTAGCCTTCCTCATTGATGAAATCTCACAGGACTCTGCCAGCAACAAATGTATTTCTGCTGTGTAACTTCCCATAAAGGTCCTTGACCACAATTTTCAGAATGAAAAAGCCCTGTGCTCTTTGTCTATCCCTTGCATCCCCAGAAAGGACATCCAGGCATTCCATATCCCTTATTTTGCAATGTAATATAAAATCATTAAGATAAAAAGACAAAACCCACTTAAACTGTCATTGCTGTAAAAAAGTGATTGTTGGGAGCTGAGGATATTTGTGTGTGTGTGCTCTGTTTTGTGTTTAAGCCTCAGGCTCAGTAGCTATTCACCTCATATTGTAAATGTCACAGGAGATCATATCCCAAATGATACTCCAGATGCTTCTTGGTGACATAATGAGTAGTCAGAACTCCAGGTATACTCTTAGCTGTAAGAAGTGCAAGAAACCAAAGTAAAAGTGATTTGAAGCCATACTCTGTTTAGTTATAAACCCGTTCCAGGTAAGTTCACCTGCAGTTTCTGTGTTGCTGAACTTATGCTCACAACAACAGGCAGAAAACTTCTGATTTGCTAAAAGTACTTACAATGGGAGCAGGTAAATAAGCAGGTAACTAATGCTAACCATGGTTACAGAGTAAATGAAAACTTGGTTGCTTCTGCTCTCCTTGTGCTTAGAAAGGAGGTTTTGGTAAAGTTAACCCCTTCTTCATTCTATAAAGTAGTCCTTTAGTATCTGCACTAAATATTGTAAGATCAAATAATTGTGGCTGAAAAATCAGACCTCAAAAGAATAAATCAAAGATATTTTCTACCTAACAAGTTTAGGATTGATCTGTGCATCCTTTGTGTGCTGCAAGTGGAAGGAGTCGGTTTGTGGCAGGGGCTGCTCCCAATCTCTGCTGCAGTGACGGGGAATGGGTTGTTTGGGATCACATTTTGTAAAATTTTAAGGAGTCTCTGGGAATCAATGCACTGAACCTCCAGGACCTGTGAAATGAGCATGGCTGTGTGCTTTAGGTTATGAGAATTTGGCTTGTAAACAAATTCCTTCTCCAAATCAGGTGGAAAGCACAAATCTGCCAGAGCCTGGGCCATGGCAGAGGAGCTGCTGCAATGCCAGAGCTCAAAGCTCTGACTGCTTCACTCCCAGCACACAGGACAAGTCCTGTGCAGGCAGGAACTGGGACAGACCCAGCTGAGAGCAGCTGCTTTGAGGANATTTTAAGGAGTCTCTGGGAATCAATGCACTGAACTAGTTACCTCCAGGACCTGTGAAATGAGCATGGCTGGCTACTTTAGCTTTTTTGGCTTGTAAACCAATTCCTTCTCCAAATCAAGTGGAAAGCACAAATCTGCCAGAGCCTGGGCCATGGCAGAGGAGCTGCTGCAGTGCCAGAGCTCAAAGCTCTGACTGCTTCACTCACAGCACACAGGACATGTCCTGTGCAGGCAGGAACTGGGACAGACCCAGCTGAGAGCAGCTGCTTTGAGGACACCCAGGAATTTTAAGGTTTGTAGATGCCACCAAGTAGGTTTTGGATGCCAGCAATGGGGATGGCTTTCTCCCTGTTAAATTACGTGGGGTTTGGGTTGAATTTTTTGCTAGTTACCATAGTGATGGCTACATGACTTTGTTGTAGTTGTTTTGTCTAAATATAGCAAAATAAATTGCTAGAGCTTGGGGTTCTGGCTTCGAAAATTCAATTTAAGCAAAGCCTAACAGCTACTCTGTGTTAGAGGTGCACAAAATAGCTGAAGAAACCACAGAGCTGCTACCACAGAAAACCACAGAACCACACAATCCTATAATTTGAAGAGTGGACAAACTTATTTTGGCATTCTTGTGGATGAGAGACCAAAGTTTAGAGCCAGTCAATGTTTTCAGGCAGTTTGTAAATGGCTGTGAGTAACCAAGGGCACGCACAGGTTGAAATGCCCCATCCTGCAGGAGGTGAGTCATGTCCAGCACTAAAGCTTCAGCTCTTCCAGATGTGATCAGCCACAGAACTGAATCTAAAATAAACCTCCAGAAAAGCCAGGGGGTTTCTAGTCCAGCCTTCCACTTCAGGGTTGAAAAAAAGAGATTTGAAAGTGGCTTGCTGGGTGGTGGTTGAGCGCAGGGTGCTGGTACAGTGCTGGTTGTGTGCAGGGGGCTGGTGTGGTGCTGGACTGTTTCACAGGGCACTGCTGCTGGGCTGTGATGGTGCTGGTTGTGTGCAGGGTGCTGGTGTGGTGCTGGACTGTTTCACAGGGCACTGCTGCTGGGCTGTGATGGTGCTGGTTGTGTGCAGGGTGATGTTGGTTGTGCACAGTTTGCTGGGGTAGTGGTGCTGGGCTGTTTCACAGGGTGCTGGCTATGCACAGTGTGCTGGTATGATGCTGGAGTGGTGCTGGGATGGTGCTGGGTGAGCACAGAGCGCCGTGTCACCTTTGAGAGCCAAAAGGTGACTGAGCCACACGGCCCTGCAGCGGCTGGACCTGGTCCCTCTCTAGGCTGTTTCAGAATTACAGTATGTTCTGACACTGAGGTCCATCTCAGAGGAGTGTAACTGACTCTTCTCAAGTCAGTGGGTGGGGAAAAAACATTTTCAGCAGAGTGAAACACAATGCTCTGAAACTCCACGTGGACCGATCCGACTTTGAGCAGTGACTGCTCTGGATGGTACCTGAGCTTGGCAATATTTACTGCAGTTTTCACCAGGATCATTGCACAGGATTTACTTGTTTCTGCATGTAACCTCTCCAAATTATCTCACAATCTATTTTACAACAATAAGAAGCCCATGGCTGTGGTATCTTAAATTAACATGTGAAAATCTTGTTTTCAATGGACTCGACATTTCCTCCCATCAGGTTTAACTACAACTTCTGTAGTTTTTTTTTTCATTTCCCTGGTATGTCAAAATCAAATCCAGGATAGCTGCAGGTTGTGGTCTCTAGATGCTCCCTGGGAGGCAGATGGTTAATTGGAACAAAATTACTGAAGAGATGACAACCTGCTGGTCAGTTACTAGATGATGTGGAGCATTAGTGGTTTCCTGCTGACTAGGGGAGGCTCGGTAGATTACTGGAATTATAGCAACATATCATTGGATGTACTCATTCAAAACAATTAAAGAAAGGGGGAAAAAAAGAGAGTTGACAACTACTCATAATGGAATGTGAGAAGAATGAGGTCAGCATCTCTTTTTTTTCTGCTACCAGATGATCTCAAGATTCAAGAACGTGCAGTTTCCTGTAAAGACCACACAGCAATTATCACAGATGCCCTCCCTGAAACAATGACAAGAAAGTTTCTTGTGAATTTTATTAGTGCGTTGTCCTCCCAGAGGGGGGGACTTTCAGAGTACTGACTTTATAGATTTTTATATGAGATCTTTTATATTTATGCATGAGGATCCCTCTGCTCTATTTTCAGTTGAGTCACAAATCTAAAAGCTCAGAGAACACCATCTGCTCCTCTTTCCACATCTCCACTGCTCATCAGGGTCTGAGCACTGTTTGGTAACACACTTACCAGGCAGATATCAACTGTCTTATCTGAAGACTTTTTAGTGAGCAGGAGCAGAGGCAGCAGAGGTGATAACCCTCACAAGTCAGACTCGTCCCTGGAGCAAAGCCAGATTTGGATGCTCTCATGCTGAGGCACTGGAGGAGAAGGAGGAGGAGAAAGATGCAATGTAGTGAGTGCTGTAGAATAGCCACAGGGGTTTTTTAAGGGTTGGTGACTGTGGTGACATTTATTTCTGCACAAAGGCCCTGAGCAGCACACAATGCCTTCGTGCCATTCACTGCCTTGGAATCACAGAATCCCAGAATGGTTTGGGTTGGAAGGGAGCTCCACCCCCTGCCACGGGCACCAACACCTTCCACAAGATCAGGTTGCTCCAAGCCCCGTCCAAGCTGGCTTTGAACATTTCCAGGGATGAAGCAGTCAGAATTTCTCTGGGAATCCTATTCCAGTCCTTCACCACCCTTGCAGGAAAGAATTTCTTCCCAAAGTCCCATCTAACCCTGCCCTCCGGCAGTGTGAAGATATTCCCCCTTTCCTGTCACTTCAGCCCTTGTCCAAAGTCCCTCTCCAGCTCTCTTGGAGCCCCTTTAGGCACTGGAAGGGGCTCTGAGGTCTCATTGGAGCCCTCTTCTCCAGGCTGAGGATTTGGAAGGGAAGAAAACTGGTCAGACCAGCCACAGGTCAGGAGAGGACTGGGCACAAGCAGAGTATAAGTATGTTGTGACGTTGTGATGCTTCCAAGATCTCCTCCATCACTGAAAGCTCTGGCTTGGCCCTTCCCAAGGCAGATATGGGGCTGGGCACTGAGGTGTCACACCTCCTGGTCTTTTAAATTGCATCACAAAAAAGGGAATCATTGAAGCTTGCACTGCATTGCTGAAACCTGGGCTATAGCAAAACCTGGGAATGCTGAAAACTGGGAATGACCATAAACATTTCCAAGTCCTTCAGAAAGAGAAAGGGAAAGCCAGGTGAGTATGAAGAGATGAGAGTAAGATTTTTAAAAGTTGTTTTCTTAAAAGTTATGAACACCAAAGGACATGCTGAAATATGAAAATATTCAGCTATGGGGAAAGAGAAGGAAATACCTAGAACTGTTGCAACAATGCATGTGCCAAGTTTAGAACATCTTTAAGTCATCCTCACTTTCTGGAATTAGATTGTGCAATTTTTTTTTTTCTACCAAATAAATGAGTTTTGTTTGCGATGAAGAAACGTTAAAGCTCCCTTATATTTCACTCTGAAAGAACTACAAAAGTGAAATGTGGAACTCGTTCTTCCATGCCAGTGATTAGAAGCCCAAAATACATCTGTTCCACATGAACAGCTTCAGCCTTTGCTTTCACAGAAGGACAGCTATATTTGTAGTTACTCTCAATGCATTCCTGTTGATTTCATCCTTGTGTATTCTAACATGTAAAGTCAGCAAAAAGGTCACGATCTCGATTGAAACTAAGTTCCAAGCATCCAGATGTTAAGGGAAAAAAAAATGCTGCAGCATTCAGCTGAATGTGCATATTTGAAATAGCAGTGATGTGCAAGTATCAGGACTCACCACAACACCGGAGCTGTGCAGACAGAGGACACCCACCAGACTGTCAGAACAACTGCTGGATTCACTGCCTGGCCTCCTGAGCTCATTTACAGCTGTGAAGAATTTTTGGGGGGCTCAATTTTGACTTTTGTAGCTGTCTTTACCGCTGTAGCTGTTGCAGTTTCCAGTTTACTTGCAATTGGTTTTCAGGCTCTCGATTCCTGGCTGATTTTTTCCCCCAAATAGTTAATAACTTTCTTAACTCCTGAAATCTAGGAGGGACTACAAATTACTAAGTGAATTTAAGTTTTGGGGAGCGAGCTATGAAGGTATTTTAACCTGTGTTGTGAATTCATGCTTGAATTCCACTACTGTTCTATTGGAATTCTGCATTGAGCTCTTGAGAACACAGGATAATTTATGTACAAGAATGCCTCAAAATAAGCCTCCATAATTACAAAAATGCAGTGTTTAAATTTATAGTAAAAACCCACACATTGCTGGCAAAACTATAACTGCATCTGGAAAACATTAAGAATGCTATTAAAATGGTCTAGCAAAAACTAGAAATGAGACTGAAATTAGTGTTGCTTACTTAACCATTTTTAGGAAGTATATTTTTAATATGATCTACTTTCCTGTTTGATTTTTTGATAAAGCACTGTACTGCGTCTTATTTACCACTGAGAATACCTTACTTACTCTGTTATCTATTTCAGAAAAATTCATGGCTCAGATTTTTTTAAGTTGTTACAGTTGTCGATAATTTAAAACACAACCAGGTGGTTGCTGGTCCAGCCATCAGGGAAAAAGTAACAGGGACATCTCAAAGGAGAATAAAAATCACAGCAATTAAAAACTTATTTTATTAAAAAGATGAAATGTTTTCAAACATTGAAAAATTATGTTTTTATAAAAACAGAAATAGGCAAAATACCCATTTGTCTTCTATTTACATATACAATATTCCTCGCTGTATAAAATTATTTACAATATTAAAAAAAAATTACAGTAAATAGGTTATTTCTTACAAGACATCAAGCCCTGTACTTCTAGTGTAGATCATGGCAAACAAGAATACTATTGCACCTGTGAACCAAACAGTCTAACAAGAGGAGTGTTCTCTTAGCCATGCCTTCAACTGAGATCTAAACTAACATTGTTAACTACAGTAACATTCATTTTATCTCTTCTAGGGTCAACTTCAGGCAGTTTCCATACAAACATTGTCTTGTAAAGCTTAGGAATGGGCAGAATTGGGGGAAAAAAACCCCCCATATTTACAGCTTCTTCTGTACAATCTGTATGGAGTTCTTACAGAGTTTACCCTTCACAGAAGCTGCATAAATAACCCCTGTTCTCCTGACCGGGACGGGCAGGTCACTGATTCAGTCACGGGCAGATTCTCTGCAGGAGAGGCCTGGCTAAACCTCCTTGTGTCAGATCCTCAGTGTCCGTCCTGGAGCGTCGCTCGGTGCCTCCCTGTGTAGTACCAGCTACAGATTTTTAACCCTTCCGCACCTGAGCAGTTAAATTAAGGTCCGCTGTGGGCAGGGCAGAGTCCCCGGGGCTACATGTGCCGCTTCATGTGCAAAGCCAGGTGGTCTGACCTGGAGAACGCCCTGTCGCAGAGGTGGCACTGGAAGGGCCGGTGGCCCGTGTGCTTGCGATAGTGACGGGTGAGCTCATCGGAGCGAGCGAACTTCCAACCGCAGCCTTCCCAGTTGCAGTGGTAGGGCTTTTCACCTGTTTGGGGAAATCAGAAAGCGTGACTCAGCGTGGCATCACACACCAGGCAACCTGCCGAGTTTTATTGTAGCGTATCCCTTTATTTGCTACCAAGCCCTTCCGCAGCAAGATCCAAGTGCTTTTAAGTTAACTACCAGAAATTCCTTCACCCGCCCATACCTGCGGTGAAAAATCTTTGGAGAAAGGGCTTTAGAAGTCCTTAGAAAAGCTTTGACTACATAGGTAAAACACCTAGATGTTACAGACCTTAGAGCTCAGCTGTGAATTGTACAGGCTACAGGGTAAAAGCCCAGGCTGCAAACTGTTCTACACAGGGCTATCCCAAGCGGCACAGGGCACATCTCCCTATGAAAGCCAGCTTGATATTTAATATTTACCTGTGTGCGTCCTGAGGTGGGCCTTCAGGTGTGAGCTCTTGGTGTAGGTCTTCCCACAACCGGCATAGCTGCACGTGTGAGTGGCCGTCCTCTTCCTCGGCCAGGACCGGCGTCCCCGCTTTGGTTTGGAGTCCAGCAGCTCCAGTGGGGAGGAAGGAGGGGTGAGCATGCCCCTAGGAGCCGAGGGCTGTAAGGGCAGGCTGTCCTCGAAAAGGCCGAACTGGGAGGTGTTCTGGTACTGGAGGTGGGTCTGCGGGTGGTGGAAGCCGGAGGCCGGGTGGTAACTTTGCTGGTAGGACACGGACGAGGGGCACATCATCTGCGTGTGGCAGTCATTCACCATGAGATCGTCCGGGCTCAGCGGGGGCGTCTCTGCCCCAGGGATCTGGGGGGAACTGGCCACCCGGGGCTGCTCGTAGGCCATCATGCAGGTCGCGTTCCCCTCTTGCTTGATCTTTGGGCAAGCCTGGGGCACCAGACCCAGGACCGGTCCATAATTGTCCATGTCGGGCTCGGGCTTAATGTTCTCAACGAACTGCGGGCCCCCGAAGGTGGGTGTCACAAAGAACCGCCCGTGGACGCTGCCAGAAGGGCAGTAGTTGGAGTCCATCTCGGAACGCATCATCTCCGGCACGATGCCGGCGTTGTAGGGCGGGGGGCTGCCCTGCTCCAGGGCATTGTAGCATCCCGGGGACGGGTTTGTCTGGTAAAAGCCACCGCTTTCGCCTTGGGCAGGGGGATAGTCCCCGCCGCCAGCGCCCTGGCCGTAGCCATCGCTGCCCATGGAAAGGATAAAATCCAGCACGTTGTTGAGATCCTCATCCTCTTTGCGTGGGGAGAGGCCGCCCCAGGTGCCGGCGGGGGTCTTGGCCTCCTGCTCACACTTCCACCTCTGGGGAGAGAGAAAAGAGAGAGGGTTAGAGGTGCCGCTCGCCTCGGGGGACGGGGAGGGACGGACTCGGGGCGCAGCGGGGCGGCGGGTCCGCCGCCCACCGGTGCGATGAGCCGTCGGTGCTGAGCGCGGGGGACACTCACTTCGTGCAGGGCTTTCTCGCGGCAGGGGCTGGCGAAGGTGGCGAAGGAGGGCAGGGCGGTGTCGCTCAGCGCCATGGTGCGGGACGAGCGCGGCCGGCCGCCCTCCGCACCTTATAACGCGGGCGCGGACGGCCTCAGGCCAANCTGGGGGAACGCCAGGGCACTTCTGCATCCCTGCTGCAGGGACACTGAGGGACCCTGCCCTGGAAGCACCTACAGGACCCCTCCTGTGCTGAGATGCACCGTGAGAGATCTGCTGTGGGGGTGGAGGCCATCAAGGGCTACTTGACCTGGAAACACCAAGGGACCATCCGTGACAAGAGGGGACACTGATGGCTGCAAGCTTCAGCAAAGACTATGAGGCACTTGGTGTGGGATGGGGAACACTGAGGGGTCCTTGCCCTGGGGACACTGAGAAAGACACAATGAATTAGAGGTTTGATCCCCCCACGCCTCAGAGCAGCTGCCCCACAACCCAGCCTCATCCCTGGGGCGTGTGGTGCAATCAGACTCAGAAAAAGTGGATGGGAGTGGAAGGTGTCAGGAGCACAGTGAGGGAGAGAGACGTGCCCTGCTCCCACGGGTAAAGTGCTATTTACCATGGCCCCCATCATGGGGGCAGTTTATGGTCTTGGGCTTGATTTTTCAGAAGGGAAGATTGATCTTCTCCCCTACCTTGGCCATTGCTCAGATGCTGAGTCTGAAGGAGCAATTCTCCTACAACTTCTGATAACATGCCCCAGACTCCTGTTTCTGAGGATCATGGCTGCTTGGCTGTCATCCAGGAGCAAAAGTGGCAGATCTGAAAGGGGGAAAAACTGTGATCTGTCAAGGGACAGACAAATTCTTTGAGAGCCTGTTCAAAGAAAGCGCTATGCTTTCTCCTCTCCTCCTCCGTATTTCCTCTGCAATCACTTTTAAAGGGGTTTTTAGGTGAGCTGGAAATCAGGAGAGTGCAGGAGAACAGCTCTCACTTTTCTGCATGGTGTGCCCCAGGAGGGGAAGGGGCAATGCCCTCAGTGGGCTCTGGTTCTCCGAGGCACTTTGAGCCTGTTCACCAGAGCCCATCCCAGGCTTGTGGCTGTGTTTAGCCACCTCGGGAAAACTCAGTTGCTAGGGTGAGTAAATGACCTTTTTCAATAGCTACACGTGTTTTAAAATCAGGGATATCTCTTGTTTAACTTTCTATAGTTTTCATTCTAAAAAGTTCACAGGTTGGCCAGAAGGAGCAGCCAAACTTCTGTGACTGGAGCAGAATCAATACACTGAATGCATGGTAACGCCGTACACAAAGATGTGTGACTCATGGCTCTGTAATGTCACACTTGTGTAATCTTTCAATGTAAACTCTTTTCCTCTAATAAAATGTCCGTGAGTGAACGATGCATATATACGGGGCTGTGAGTCAGCCAAGAAAATACACTCTGATGAATTCAGAATGAATGTGAATGCTCCCCCGATAACACACCCTGAACGTCTGTGTCAGTTTATGTGCTTGTGATTTCAGCAACAGCTATAACAAAATATTTTGTTTCTAGGATATACAACTGGACGTGTAGGTTTCACTGAGGAGCTCCAATTGGATGCTGCTTTCCAGTGGGTCCGTCACCAAACTCTGCATTTTCTTTGTGTGAAGGAAATGTTTAGTGGGCAGAGGATGAAAGCCAAACACACAGAATAATAAATCCACTGCTTTTAGTTTCTTTTTATTTTTAAGAAGAGCAGGCTAAAAATTGAGAGCTGCACTAAACCTGGGGAGACAAATGTGAGAATTTATTTACCTTGTGAGTCACTGGCTCTGCGCAAATTGAGAACAACTTTGCCATGACCTTCCACTCGGTTCGTGACAGTTGTGCTGACATTTTCTGGCTTTTTTGCTGCTCACAACGCTTATTTTAAATACCTAAATGCATGATCCTGGCAATGATCTCATTTAGCGCAGATCAGGAGTGATGCCACTGGTGTATAAATGTGAAGAATGTGAGATTAGAAAGTATTTGTTAATCTTCTGTGGGGAGAGGAGAGCTAAATGATGTGTGATTTGTCTTCCAGCCAAAGTAAACACGGACTCAGCCATTTTTATATGGCAAAGTTCGTTTTCCTAGGTGTTGGTGCTGCTGTCTCTTGTTGCTTTTAGATCAAGGTGAAACTTTTTAAGGGATTGCAATCAAGATTTTGCATGTTAATAGCAGAATCCAAGCTCGGGCTGTGCTGGATGGGTTGGTGCAATACCCGCGTCACCTGTCTGCCCCAGCTCTGAGTCATTACAGAACTCAAACAAACAGAAAGCTCCTTTCTCATGGATTGTTCTCAGAAAGTCCTGACTGCACCTAGAGCAAACTAGTAATAATAGTAATAGCAGGGTAAACGACCCGAAAATGACACCTCTTAGCACCTAGAGTACACAGTACAGGTAACACCAACCCCTTCATATTGAAATGAGACAGAGGATTTCCTTGCTTCTGTCTCAAATTGTCACAGTTCTGTTGACTATACAATTTTATTTTATTTTTTTTTCTAATTTAAGCTGCAGGTTCTGAGTTAGCACATTTTAGAATCTGCTGTCAAGGAAGTTGATAAAACGATGTAAACAACCACATAAAATGAAGTGTACAGGTGGATGTCAGAGACACACATCTTAATTTGGGGAGAGTGACGTAATCCTGTAGGTCTTTTGTCTGAATAAAGTAACATCATGAATTAATTGGAGAAAGGAGCCTTTTTGACCAGACCTTTCATGACTGGATGTGATTCCCATGCAGGGACTGACAGATGAAGATGAGCCATCCCTTTGATGAGCTGAAGGGGCTCATTAATTTTTTGGAAAACGTATTTTCCTTTAATAGCTTTTTTTCTTAGTGATTCTCCTCTGAGCTATCTGCGCATTTTCAAAGTCTTTCTTGAGGTTTGAGCACTGAAAAAGTGGAGTAGCAGACAAATATGAGTCACTCCTCTTTAAGGATTTGACTTGGGCCGTTTGACATGATCTTCTGCTGAGTAGCTGCTTGGCAAAGGCCTCCTCTCCACCAGCTCGTGGAGTGCCAGGACAAGGGGGAATGGCTTCCCTCTGCCAGAGGGAATTAGATGGGATATTGAGAAGAAATTTTTCCCTGTGAGGTGGTGAGGTGGTGCCCGGAGCACCTGTGGTTGCCCCTGGATCCCTGGAAGTGTCCAAGGCCAGGTTGGAGGGGGCTTGGATCAGCCTGGTCTAGAGGAAGGTGTCCCTGCCTAAGGCAGGGGCTGTGACTGGATGATCTTAAGGCCCCTTCAAATCCAAACCATCCTGTGATTCCGTGATGCTGCCTCAACTCCTCAGCCCAGGCCACCGTGAACACCCTCTGCACTCAGGGCTGGCTCCCAGGCTTTTTGGGAAGGTTGAACTTATGACAATGTTGAAAGCAGAGCACGTGGGTTATGGGGGAAGACTGGGAGGTGGAACAAAGCCCTGGGAGACCTGATGGAAGTGCTGGTGGCAGGGCTAGGAAGCACCAAGAGAGAATTGGAACCGCTGGAAGAGAAGAAATCCATCTTGTTTAGGGTTGCACAGATGGAAGGCTGCAAAAAGATACCAGGAAACAAGAAGTCTGAGAGCAGAGCAATTTTTTGTCCCAGTTTTTCCGAATAATTCCCTGTTGGCCTACGTAGGAACCTATTTTTGTCCATGCCAAAGAGCAGGGCTGCTTGCATGTTCCATTCCTAGAACTGTGGCCTTCAGCTTCTCTGTATGGCCATGAGTGGGGTTTGTGTCTGCCTGGATAGTTAAAACAATCCTTTAACAATGACATGTTCTTCAAATTTTGTTGCACTTCTGTGATCCTTGTCATCTAGGATTTCATCAGAAACGACTTCCCTTCTCTTCCAGGTTATTGTTAACAAAATTGAATGGTGAGTGATGATAAAAAAGATCAAGAACCAATAAACCTGCTTGATTCATATCTAAATTCCATTTCCAGATGTATCTGGTTGGACCAATGTGCATGAGCACATTTGGTAATTTGGTAATTTGTCATGTGCTTATTTCTGACTGTGAAAATCACACTGCACCCAGGCACGTACTTATTTAAAACACCATCACAAACATCATCAGCAAACCGTCTTTATTTAGAATTCTTTTTATGTCTCAAGTCTTCCCTGCCTCTGCCCAGGTTTATGTAACACTGACGGGCATATCTGGGTCATTCTGTTTACCCTGTTGCAATATTGACATAATATTAACATTCTCTAAGTCACCTGGGGCTTCCCCACTGCTCTGAAATGAATTGATAATAAACATTAACCATCTGGATATGTCCTTAGTTGGTTCCTTTGAAACACTCACTTCTCAATTACCCAGACCTGGCAACTTAATACGATTTGAGATGAGTAGCAGTTGTTTTAACATCCTCCTTAGTTACTGTAATGGAAAGTATTTCAACATCATTATTGTCTGATCTCAATACAGCATCTGGCCTTTTCCCAAAGCGAGAACAGAAATATTTTTTTTAGCACTTCTGCTTTTTCAATGTGATTATTGGCAGTTCTGTCCCTTCCATTCCTTGTGATGGCAATCTTAACTGGTTTTAGTGCAAGCCTTATTAATTTAGCTCCCAA